>SRPO01000303.1:0-28421 GCA_018360065.1 Claviceps pazoutovae
GCCAGCTGTCTGGCACTCCTTGATAGGGCAAGAGACTCTTGTTAGCGAAGCGCAAATGGTCACAGATCCAAAGCGATACTAACTACCTAGGTAGTACTAGTAGCAGGACCAAAATGGCAAGAGGGGCAAGATGCAGTGACGTACTCTATTGCAATACCAGAACGACAAACATTTGCCGCATCGTTTCATCGAGGATGCTACGGCATTGTTGCCACACCCGTGGCATGTCCTCATACCGTTCTGCTGCCGGATTGAGAATTTTTGGACCTGATTGTTCAGCGCCAGCATCTTGGCCAGGGAAATTGGGAAAATCTTTCAACAGACGGTTTGGTAACAACACTCAATTAGCAAGAGCTGGAACAAAAGTTTCGCGGATAGGTGGACAGGTTGATACAGAACAGGCCATGTTCTGCAATCGTATTCACCTTCGTCATCTCCAGATCCGTCTGGCGGATACCGCGAGGCCCGAATTCGAACACGTATTGTGATGCATTGAGGACGGCGACTGTGTGTCCCCTCTGATACTGGCTAGGTTCCAGTTCAGTTCCTTCACCTTTGGTGTAGAAATGTAGTTGAACCGTCTTGCCGAGGATGTCTCTGATCTTCAGGTCTAAAGGATGAGGAACCAGGGTTTCAACGATCTCGGCCAAGAAGCAGGAATGGCGTGATTGGAAACAGCCAGCTGCGTCAATGCCGTTTTTGTACGCAAGGTCAGCAAATCCAGAGAAGAGCGATTGGCTTGGTGGACTCATCGGCTGTGCTAGGGCAGCGACCGGCTCCCTTCTCCAAAGCCAATCTTCAAAGTCGTCGGGTCCAAGCCCCTGGGGTATATCGTTCACAGACGTCTTCCATCTCGTGGACGAGCTCAATAGCTTCGGTTCACTCGCTGGGTTCTTTGCCATATTCGCATATTGGATACTCTCGGTGCTATCAGTGCCTAGGATTGTCACGAAGCTGCGAACGACCCTTTGCGCAAATACTCGTATCCTCGCCAAGTCACCGTGCGCTCTGGCGATCATCACGGCATATTGATAGGAATACGGATGACCACAGTCTTCTTGGTATAGCTCGTTATAAAGACGTGCTTGAGCATCTACATAGCCTAGAGCTTGAGGCGGGGAATTCGTGGACTTCGGGACGTAGAATTCTCCCAAACGGACAATTTGGGCGATTTTCCGGTCGCGTTCCTGACTCTGCTCGTTGGGTAAAGAGCAGAGGCTGCACCTACAGGTAAAGTGATACGTGTTCTTGAGAGTTCTCTGCCGGCTCTCACGAGTTTTGAGAATTACCACATAAGAGACTGTTATTTCTTCGCCTTCGTTTATATCTCTGACGGCATGCACCGTGTTTCGTTTGATGTGGGTATTCCAATCATATATGGCGTTACTTTTGCAGTCGTGGTTGATGCGACACGCTTCCAGGAAAATGGCCCTTGTGTGTGGGATTGGCATTCCTCCAGCAGGCAGACTGTTTGTCTCAAAGATTCCAATATCCCGCTCTTCAGTATCGTTGAACGGGTGGATGTTATGCATGGATAGGAAAGCTTGTCGTTGCTCATTGCTTAAGGAGTCAACTTGCTGGCATATGAATCTACATCGCTTTTCCAAATCCATGACGTTTGGTATTGCAAACAAAGGCTCCTCGCAAAGAATCCGCGTGCCTTTAGGGATGTGTCGGGTCGCAACAAGACCCTTGCCTTTGCCTGGGATCTCCTGTAGGGCATACATAGAATCGGTCGCCGGGCTGCTCATTGTTGGCGTTTCCTGTGGTGTTTTAAGGTATGTTTTCTGAACAGAAAAAGATTCCCATGAAGTAAGAAGAGAAGTTCGATATGGGATTCTATTGAAAGTGAATTGCGTTTTATGCAACGTGCAGTGCGGGGAGCTCATCATGTAGCTAGCACAAACGGGCGTGATTCACACGTGCACCTTTTTACCTGATTCTTCACGCACCTTAAGGTCTATTGTGCTTATCGTTACAAATCCACACTATTATGGATCCTTCACACATGTATGTATGTAGATCGCCCTCCTGTCACGGATACCCTTCTCTCCTTTTCTTTCCCCTTCATGCTTGACGAAGATAGAATATATTGGGAGTCTATTTGAACTTCTGTTCACAGCCTTATCGTAACACTTATATCTTGCATCGTTATCTCGCAAATAGAATTATCAAGCGACAGTTTTCCAGCCATTCTTTGCCTGCATCAGTATTTTCGATAGCATGCTCCTTATTTCGGTTGTGTTCGTTGCGCCAACCATTCATAGCCCTGTTCTCGAAGATGCCCAGTAGTAACTAAGCATTACCTACGCGTGCATCAAATCTCACCAGCCAATATCTTAACAGCGTCATCTGGTTCGATAATTTGATTCGTAGGCAGCCCTCGCCTTACGTTCTTTTTGAATACCTTTTGCGAGATCGCGAGTCACAAAGCATCGAGGCCGATGAGACGAGGAAAACATGACGAATCGACACCAGAATTCTCAATAGGAGCCATTGGCGATCGCGAGAGGAAAATGAACACAATCCTGTACTTCGTCCCATTTGATGAGAAACAAGCTCCGCAAATCGGGGTCTTTGAGGAACTTGCAATCAACCTTGTGAGTAGTCCAGCCAGTCTTTTGGCACTCCTATTGCAGAAAAACATGTTAGAGATGCTGCGATCGTCACAGGCCCAAACGTAAGGAAGGTCAGTGTTGCGGGGGGGGCGAGGACGAGGCGACCTTTGTACATCCGGCAGTCGTACCTTGTTGCAATACCAGAATGACAAGCATCTACTGCAAATTTTCATTGAGGCTGCTGAGGCATTGTTGCCACATCCGTGACACTTCCTCATGTTATCATGCTGCCTGACTGAAAATGAGCGGACCTGATTGTTCAATGCGAGCGTCTTTTTCAGTGAAAGCGGAAAACTCTGTGAACGAAAGAATTGCATAGAAGCGGGCAAGCAAAAGCTCTGATGTGTTGCAGTCGCAATTACCTTGATCATCCGTGGGTCTTCATGACGGATACCAAGAGGTCCGAATTTGAATACATGTTGCGTCGCGTTGAGAACGGCGACTGTATGTCCCACGTGAAATCGGAATTCACGTCCTCGGTGTTGGGTGTAGAAGTGCAGTGTAATCTTTTGATTGTGGATGTCCTTGATCTCCAAACCTAGAGGATCACGAAATTTCACGTTCACAGTTTCTCCCAAAAAGCACGCACGGCGTTCTTTGGCGGGGCCGCATGCGTCAATGCCGCTTCTCTGTGCGAGGTCAGCAAACCCAGAAAATAACCTCTGTCTGGGTGGATTCTTTGGCTTTGCTAGGTTTTCTGGCTTCCCTCTTTTCCAGAGCCAATCTTCAAAGTCATCAGGCTCAAGGCCCTTCGGAATTTCTTTTAAAGCTGTCTTCCATTGCAAAGAGAAGCCATGTCGCGGATGAAGCCAGGGATATCGTGCGAAAGCTGCGTGCAGGGCATCGTTCTCATTGCAACTGCCAAATATTGTCGTCCAGATGGACCTGGCCTTTTGCATGAAGATGCGCCCTCTTGCCAAATCGCCATACGCGATGACGAGGGCCGCGGCACTTTCATAGACCTGAGCCAAGTTACAGTCTTTCCGACCAATCTCGCAATAGAGACACGCTTGCGCTTCAAAGTATCGCAGAGTCTGGAGCGGAGAGATATAAAACTTCTCCACACAAAATTTCTCCAAGGAGACAATTTGTTCCAATTTTCGGTCGCGTTCCTGGCTTTGCTCATCTGGCAAAGAACAGAGACGACATAAGCATGTAAATACGAAAGATGCTTTGAGTGCTATCTGTCGGCGCTCCCGGGAGAGGAGGCATAAGACGTATGAAATTGTGATTTCTTCACCTATGTCAATATCTCTAATTGCATGGACAGTCACTTGTGTCATATCGCTATTCAAGTTAGTTATAGCATTGTTGTCGCAGTCGTGGTTGATGCGACAAGCTTCTAAGGCGATAGTCGCTGTGCCCCGGGCGTTTGTAAGGGACAAAACATTTGTGAAAAAAAATACTGAGATATTGCTCTTCAGCATCGTTAAATGGGTGAACGTTAGACAAAGATAGAAAAGCGTGTCGTTGGTCGTCGCTCAGAGCTTCCAATTGCTGGCAAAACGAACTACGCCGGTGTTGTAAGCCCACGACTACTGATAACTTAATCAGAGGTGGCTCTGAAAGTATTTGCGTGCCTTCAGAAATGGTCTTGATCGCAATAAGTCCCTCGCCTTTTCCTGGCACCTCCTGCAAGACGTATAGAGGAAAATGTGCGATTGCGAACGGCCAGAAACCGCAGAGAGCACTTTCAGTCAATGAAACGCTTCGTGTTGCCTTTCATAATCATGGTCGGCGACTATGTAATCCAAGTCCAACCCAACAAATCTGCACGAGAGCGGTGGAGCTTGACTTGTCGGCCGGCACAGCGGCACGAGATCCGAAAGGTGAGGCAAAATGCGGAGTAAATGCAGCAGGTCGTGCAGAAGGTGGCACGTGTCGACTATGTTGCCGCAAAGTTGACGCCGCTCTCGCTGCAGAGCATATGAAGACTTTCTCGTGAGTCAAAGACGCGTGATCTGTCCGACACGAATTGGCCCGAGACGGATTACTATCACGTCGTCGTCGTTGCAGATTGGCGGTCCATGTACGTCCATGCAGTCACTGTCATCACATCTCCCGAGTGGCGCGTTGGACAGCGTCGAGTTTTCGGAGCCAAGTTGGCAACTGGCCAACAGTCGACTTGGTGGCCTGGGGAGTGACCACTGACAACAGGTCCAAGTGAGCATCGTCACCGACTCACCGTCTTCGTCCAGTCGTGGGACATCCAGTCATGACACAGCATCGTACGCACAGTCAATGTTTCCAGCTTCCCGGAGCCATGCCGATATCCGCGCTCAACCCCGCTCGAGCAGACACGAGCGCGGGCGAGCACCCGTTTGGCCACCTTGGAGAGATATGAAAGTCCAGGTCCAGCGCGAAGGAAACCAGACAATCGCAGTATCGTGGCTTTCGATTCTTCCTACCTTTGTCTGGCTCGTGTTCGTGTTGATTGCCGATTGACGACCGAGTCTAGGTTCCAGTCGACTTCGTCCCGGCCATTGTGACTGGCTCGACGCCCCACTGCCCCGTTTCTATCGTCGGTGACGCCTTTCGACAGGGTCCGTCCGGTCTGTCAACGACCAAACCAGCATTCCGTCTCATCGTTTGCCTATTGTCCTCGTGACCGCGGTCGGCTGACAAGCTCAGTTTCCTAAACTTCCATTCTACCCGCCCCCGTTTCTCTATCGTCAACTCACCAGCGTGCATACCGACCCAAGCGTTCTTCCTCATCTGGACTCGCTGCTACGATACGAGAAGCCTGTACGGTCGGACTCTGGATTCGGGACACTGCCCCCTATCCGGAACATTGTTTTCGTTTGGTCAAGATAGAACGTCACTGTCGATAGCACGCAAGCCCGTGCGATGGCTGAGATAAAAAATCATCGAGTCCGCACGTCTGAAGACTATGGCGTCTACGATGATGCGAAAACCTACTATGCCACCGAAGATAGGCATCACAGTCGATACGGAGCCCGGACACGAACGTACTCCCAGGTACTTAGACTTGCACCATCGACCTCTTGACTTTTCATATTCACTTCCCCCTTTTTCTTTGTCTTCTTTTTCTAATGCGCGCGCCGCAGAACAGTTTGATCAAACAATTTGATAGAAATGGCCTACGACAACCGTTTCGACGAGGTAGTCACGGTAAGGATGCATGGCCTCCCCGTTCGTGACGACCTTGATGGAAGAGCTGACCTTTTTCTTGCATCAAGATGAAAGTGCTCTGCCGCAAGGCCGCCGATTTCTTATCCAAGTAGAGCCCACGCTGGACAATTTGCAGGCTCAAGAGGACACCGATGGCAATATGCAAATTACGGTGGATGATGAGGGGACAAAGGTCTTCTCTCTCAGAACCGCTGCGTCGGCTGGTCATAATCGATTTGAAGTGCGAGGCACGTACATGCTTTCCAACCTGCTGCAGGAGTTGACTCTGGCAAAAGAGTATGGGAGGAAGCAAATCATCCTCGACGAGGGCCGCCTGAATGAAAATCCAGTGGATCGTCTATCACGACTGATCCGAGATCACTTTTGGGATGGCCTCACCAGACGAATCGATGCATCGAGCATAGAGATTGCAGCTCGAGATCCCAAGGATTGGACCGACGACCCTCGGCCGCGAATCTACGTTCCCTATGGAGCTCCGGAGCAATACGAGTACTACAGGAAAGTTGCCGAGGCCCGTCCGGAGATTCGACTGGATGTGCAACTACTGCCGGAGAAAATCACGCCGGAGCTCATTCGAGACATGAACGAGAAGCCCGGTCTCTTGGCGGTGGAGACGGAGCAGGTGATTGATGCCATCACTGGTGAGGAGACCCTACGGGGCTTGCCATTTGTGGTGCCTGGTGGACGATTCAATGAACTCTATGGCTGGGACAGTTATATGGAATCGCTCGGGCTCCTCGTCAACGACAGAGTCGACCTGGCAAAGTCAATGGTGTTGAACTTTTGTTTCTGCATTGAACATTACGGCAAGATTCTGAACGCAACTCGATCATACTACTTGGGACGGTCGCAACCGCCTTTTTTGACAGATATGGCACTGCGAGTCTACGAAAAGATTAAGCATGAGCCGGATGCTGAAGAGTTCCTTCGACGGGCCATCCTGGCCGCCATCAAGGAGTATCACAGCGTCTGGACGTGCGAGCCTCGACTTGATGCAGCGACAGGATTGTCGCGGTATCGCCCGGAAGGCTTGGGGGTTCCACCCGAGACGGAGGCAACCCATTTCGTGCATATCCTGGAGCCGTACATCAAGAAACACAACATGGAGTTCAAGGAGTTTGTGCGGGCGTACAACTATGGCGAAATACACGAGCCAGAGCTGGACGAATACTTCATGCACGATCGAGCTGTACGAGAATCAGGCCACGACACGACGTATCGATTCGAGGGCATCTGTGCCGACTTGGCCACCATTGACCTCAACTCCCTGCTCTTCAAATATGAAACGGATATTGCGCGAACGATCCGCGGCGTGTTCAAAGACAGGCTAGTGATACCAGCGGCGTTTTGCGATCGAACGCCGTATCAGGCGGGACAGGTTCTCACATCCGCAGTCTGGGACCGTCGCGCGAAGCGTCGCAAGCTGACAATGGATAAGCTGATGTGGGACGAGGAGCAAGGCGTTTTTTTCGACTACGACACGGCCAAGCGCGAGCGATGCAACTACGAAAGCTCCACGACATTCTGGGCTCTCTGGGCTGGCATCGCGTCGCCAGCGCAGGCAGCCGCCATGGTTGAAAAGGGACTGCCGCGGTTTGAAGCCTATGGGGGATTGCTAGCAGGGACGGAGAAGTCGCGCGGCAGCATCGGGCTCGAACGACCTAACCGACAGTGGGACTACCCCTATGGCTGGGCACCGCAGCAGATGCTTGCCTGGACCGGACTTTTACGGTACAGCTTCACGGAGGAGGCGGAGCGCTTGGCGTACAAGTGGTTGTTCATGATTACCAAGGCCTTTGTGGACTACAACGGTGTTGTGGTGGAAAAGTACGACGTTACGCGTCCAGCAGATCCTCATCGAGTCGACGCCGAATATGGTAACCAGGGCCTCGACTTTAAAGGTGTTGCCAAAGAAGGGTAAGTTTGCATGCAATTTTGGCGGCATCTGGGCCGATTTCCCATTGCAATAATATGATTGTATGTTGTTGGCTGACGTGAGAATAGATTCGGCTGGGTCAATGCCAGTTACGTGTACGGTCTGCAAATCGTCAATGCGCACATGCGACGTGCGTTGGGCACGTTGACGCCGTACTCGACGTTCATCAAGGCGATTGAGCAGAGCATGGAGAAGGAACTGGCTGATTTATCGCGGGTGTGAGTGTTTGGCGGACTGTGATGGGGAGGTAGAGGTGGAAGGGGAAGGAGGTGCTGAAGATGAGGAGGGGGGCGGGTGAGTCGACTCTAATTAGTCGTGCTTTGCTTGGTATCTTGTTAAATACATACGTAACAGGATGCGGGAAGAAGCAAAGAAGCGTTGGTAGTTGCATCTGTTCTTCAGGATGAGGCGGCATAGCATCTTGCACATACATTGCACGATTATCGAATATAAACACACTACGCATTACACACTGCGATACTGTACGTCTCATAATTCGCAATGCAGTTTGACACGTGTGAGTGACTCACATTGACAAAAATATCCAGACAATGCCGAGATGGAACTTTATCTCGTGACCGAAAAAGGGCCTGCACGCATCCCACGGACCCATGAATCCCATGATCTCGTGCATAGCCGGGCCCGCTCATTCACATGTCATCCATCTCCCTTTTCCCCTTCCATTCCCCACTAACCCCGGACCCCAGACTCCCCAGAAAGACGTTGTAGTTTCCATTGCATGTGGAGAAGAACAGAGAACCTCGGCGAGCATCCAGCCGGGAACCGTGCTCTCAAGGTACAAAGGTAGCGAGGCCGTGCGGATGCGCGGGTGTGGTCGGCTTCCCGAGAGCCGAGTTCTACGAAATGGGCATTGGGAGGTAATAATGATAAATAATGATGGTGTGCTTACCTACTTCCCACTGCGGCTCACTTCTGCGCAGAACCCTTTTAGGTATTCAACTCCCCCTTGCTTTTCTTTGAGTCTTGTAGACTTTGAGGCATTCTTCATTCTTCATCTCCCATTTTCCATTTTCCATTTTTAACTTGACTTTTACCCACCTTCTTTCCCCCAAATCATCTGAGATCGCTTTTCTTCTCCCAAGTTCAAACTCGTTGCCACGTGGGTTTGCATCTTTATATTTTGTGCCCATCATGGCTTCCAACAATATGGCCTCTCTGGCGATAGACCCCGATGTGGAGGATGAGCGCTTCGCGCGCGAGGTTGAGCAGGTGAAGACGTGGTGGAGTGATTCGCGCTGGCGGTTTACCAAGAGGCCGTTTACGGCAGAGCAGATCGTGTCCAAGAGGGGGCATTTACAGGTTGAGTATGCGAGTAATGTGCAGGCGAAGAAGCTGTGGGGGATTTTGGAGGAGCGCTTCAAGGTTGGTGCTCTCTTGAGACTTGATTTGATGTTGATGGTCACCTTTTTTTTGTCACTTTGGCACCTGTTTTCTTCATTTTCGTTGTTTGTCCATTGTCATTCCTTTGAGTCTCATCATTCTATGTGCATGACCCTATCCTATTTGCGTCTCATCAATTTTATCTTTGTTGTGCTGCGCCATTACTAACACCTCCCAGAACAAAGATGCGTCCTACACCTACGGCTGCTTGGAACCTACCATGTTGACCCAGATGGCCAAGTATCTCGACACTGTCTACGTCTCCGGCTGGCAATCCTCCTCTACGGCCTCATCGTCTGATGAGCCCGGGCCCGATTTGGCGGATTACCCATATGTACGTTCCCCAACTCCCCCCCCCCCCCCCCCCCCCCCCCCCCCCTCGAGTTTCCCGCGTTCAACTCGTCTGCTATGATCGGTCTGCTAATTCATGCGTAAAAGACCACCGTGCCCAACAAAGTCGGTCACCTCTTCATGGCGCAGCTCTTCCACGACCGCAAGCAGCGCCAGGAGCGAATCAGCACCCCGCGCGACCAACGCGCCGCGCTCGCCAATGTGGACTACCTGCGGCCCATCATTGCCGATGCGGACACCGGCCATGGCGGGCTGACAGCCGTGATGAAGCTCACGAAACTGTTTATTGAAAAGGGCGCGGCAGGTATCCACATTGAGGATCAGGCGCCGGGGACGAAGAAGTGCGGCCACATGGCTGGCAAGGTATTGGTGCCGACGAGCGAGCACATTAGCCGACTGGTTGCGATTCGAGCACAGGCTGACATCATGGGTGAGCTTGACTTTCTTCCTTTTATTCTGTGATGTTTTTGCCATGTTCTTCCCCATGTTCCCTGTGGGCGGCTTGTTCTTTGTGGTGGCGCCGAGGTGTTGGGTACCCCGGATGGAATCGGAGAATGCATTGCATGTGAAAGCCACGATCTGCCCCACTACTGTACCCCACTTCTCCACAAACGGTTCGGATGCTGTCCCCGTCCGTCCGGCAACACTGGTTCGTCTCATCGCGGGGTGACAAGCCCGCGACAAAATCCCACGAGGTGCTAGCCGAGATACTACCGAGGTGTTGAAGATGCAGGCCGAGATCACCAGAAGCTTCGTGGCAGGAGATAGATGCAAAAAAAAGAAAAGAAAAGAAAAGAAAAAGAAAAAAAGAAAGTTACAACGATACTAACAGCCCAGCAGGCTCCGACCTCATCGCCGTCGCCCGCACCGACGCCGAAGCCGCCACCCTCCTCACCACCACCATCGACCCCCGCGACCACGCCTTCATCCTCGGGTCCACGAACCCATCCCTCCAACCCCTCAATGAACTCATGACGGCCGCCGAAAAAGCCGGCAAGGTAGGTCCAGACCTCCAACGCGTCGAAGACGACTGGCTCGCCTCCGCAAACCTCCAGCTCTTCAACGACGCCGTCCTCTCCGCCATCGACCACGCCCCCGGCATCTCCCCCCGCGAGAAACCCAACCTCAAGACCCAATTCGTAGACCAAGCCGACGGAAAATCTCATCTCGAAGCCCGCGCCCTGGCCCGTACCTTGCTCAGCGCAGACATCTTCTTCGACTGGGACGCACCACGCACCCGCGAGGGATACTACCGCCTCCAAGGCGGCTGCGCCTGCGCCATCAGCCGCGCCATCTCCTACGCACCCTTCTGCGACGCCGTCTGGATGGAAAGCAAACTTCCCGACTATGCCCAAGCCAAGGCCTTTGCGGAGGGCGTGCACGCGCACTGGCCGGAGCAGAAACTTGCGTATAACTTGTCTCCGAGTTTTAACTGGAAGACGGCGATGCCGCCGGGGGAGCAGGAGACGTATATTCAGCGGTTGGCGGCTCTGGGGTACTGTTGGCAGTTTATTACACTGGCGGGGTTGCATACGACGGCGTTGATTAGTGATCAGTTTGCGAGGGCGTTTGCGCAGGATGGGATGAGGGCGTATGGGGAGTTGGTGCAGGAGCCGGAGATGGTGCTTGGGGTGGATGTGGTGAAGCATCAGAAGTGGAGTGGTGCGGCGTATGTGGATGAGTTGCAGAAGATGGTAACGGGGGGGGTTAGTTCTACGGCGGCGATGGGGAAGGGGGTTACCGAGGATCAGTTTCATTGATTGTGTGTATGGTTGAGTGGGATTTCGTATGCATGCATGTCTTTTTGTATGGTTATCGGGAATGGCTTTGCCTTGTCATGAAAACTCGAATTGAAAGGTTATTACTTTGTTGATTAATTTCGCCAGTGTCGTCAAGCTACCTCTCTGTCTATTATTCTTGTCGAGGAGAGCAATCTATTGCATACAATGTCCCAATGTATAAACTCGTAACGTATATCAGCTACACACACCAGCCGCACATTTCGCCTCGCCGCGATAGAAATGACCACCAAGCTCGCGTTTCTCGGCCTAGCATCACATAGCCATACCATGACCATCAGGCTCAATCAAACTCGCCATTTCCCATCCGCAGCATCGGACGCGTGCATACAGCAATAGTAGATATAGACCACCACCTCCTAGCCCCCGCCCCCCACACACCCAATTCAAGACCCTAACCGACCCTAGACTCCCCTTTGCGCCAATATATTCTCCTATATTAGCAAGACTCGCACAGCTGACAAAGAATTCATTACTTCATTAACTCGCACACGGCTCTTCAAAGCTGAACAAGAAAGAAAGCAAAATACCGGCCCCCACCAAAAAACACGCAAGAAACCCCCCCCCCCCCCCCCCCCACCATGAAAAAAGTATCACAAAGAAAACACACCCACGCCACCGAAACTACCACTAATCCGCTTCCGCTAACTGCATAATCAACCTCGCCGTCATATCCAGAAACGGAAACGGACTCGTCACCTCCTTCTCCTCCAAGACGCGCCCATCCGGCGTCTCATAGCCCGCGCATTTAAAGTCCACAAGGAAGACGCCTGGCTCCATTTCGTAGATTTGTATGTCCATGAGCAGGGCCATAAAGCCGGTTTGTCTGGTGGGGTCCATGGAAGACAGCAGGTGGGACTCGGGCGTGCCAGCTAGGGATCTGTCACCTTGGTCTGTTGATGCTTGAACGTGCTGTTCCAGAGCTGCGAGTAGGAGAAAAGCACAAAGCAAAAAGAGGGACGGAGTCGTTTGGTTAGCCGGTTCTTTCAACACACGAGGATGCAAAGGAGGGTACGAGGAAAATAAAAGATGGCATGTCTGCTGTGAAAGACTTACTGGATGCCTCCCATCGCACTTTGATGTGCCATGGGTCCGCCGGTAGCTTGTACTTTGTTGATTGTTCAAGACTCGCCGGTATGGGATCCTGCGACTGGTCGTCGTAGTCGTCCAGGCTTTCATTGCCTTGGGGCGTCTCAATTTCTTGGTCCTGTGCTTGTGCTTGTGCCTCGGCTTCTGCTTCCGCCTGCGCGTGTGCTTGCTCTTCATCGAGAATGTACTTTGCGCCAAGCTTATGCAAGGCCTTGTGAATACAGAGCAGGGCTTCCCACGGCGCGTTTCTCGATCGGATGCCAAATTGCCATCGGGCAGGCTTGAGCTTCCGTGGCGGATTGATGGGCGTCAGACTTTGCGGACGCTTACCTGCGTCTTCAGTTCCTCTCTGCACACGGGCGTGCGGTTTTAGTCGTCGCGCAGCCTCTTCCTTCTCGGCCTCGGTCCGGGCCGTGGTCGGTTCGTCACTGAATGCGGAGGCTTCAGAGGGTTGAGACTCTACTCCTGCCTTATGTTGCTCGATGTATTCTTTGTGGTACGTCGTGAGGCTTGTCGGAAGGACGCCAACCTTGCTGACGTATGGTCTCGAGGGGACCATACCCGAAGCTCCCGATCGAGCTGACGATATGCTCATCATCGGGCTCGACATTTCTTCGACGTCCGGAGTCATTACGTCTTGCCCTTCTGAGACGGGATGTCAGTGGTCTCTCATGAAAAGGGGTTTTGGATTCAACTAAAAATTTGCAGCGACTTACGAGTTACTGCCATGATCTTGTTTTCTCTGACAATCATGTACGCATCCTTGATCGCAGACGGCTCGTCTGACTGCAATGCCTCCTCTACATCTTTCTTGCCGTAGCCCATCGTCTTGCTAATCTTTTCCGTGACTTCATTGTGAAGCTTCTCTTGCATCTGCACAGACGCATTCGGTGCAATGTCCCGCTTCTCTATAGCCTTGTTTGGATCGACGCCCGTATTTAGAAACTCCTCAACTGGCGGCTGCAGATATACGGGAAGGTCTGTCAAGAACCAAGGATCTTGCCTGATCTCCTCAATAGTAACTCTCTGTACCGGGTTGACCACAAGCATCTTTTTGATCAGATTTTCCGCTCCAGAAGACATCCAAGGCGGTATACTATACGTGCCTCGGGCTATCTTGGCAAAGAGACTTGGAATATGCTCATCATCAAAGGGAAGCCGGCCCACGAGAAGAACGTAAAGAATGATGCCACAGCTCCAGACATCTACCTCGGGACCGGCATATAACTTGCCGCCAATGACCTCGGGCGCAGCGTAGTTGGGGCTCCCGCAACTAGTTTTGAGAAAGTTGCCGTCGGTCATGATATTGCTCAGTCCGAAATCAGCAATCTTCACATTGAGATTGTCGTCGAGAAGCAAGTTCTCGGGTTTGAGATCACGGTGCACGATCTTGTGTCGATGGCAGTACTCGACAGCGCAGAGCATCTGTTGGAAAAAGCGGCGAGCTTCCGGTTCTTTCATGCGGCCATTCTGCACAATGTAGTCGAAGAGTTCTCCCGCGGCATACTCCAACACCATGATGATTTCCGTTTGTGTCTTGATAACCGTATATCTAGAGGGCGTAACACAAGCATGATTAGTTCGACGTCATATACAACAGGCGGAAAAGGGGAAAGAAAAAGCTCAAGAGAAACGTACAGTTTTATTATGTGCGGATGGCGAAGCAGCTGCAAGTACTCAATCTCTCGCTCAACACGGCCCGCCATGTCCCGACTGATGAGCTTCTTCCGAGCTATTATCTTCAGAGCCACCTGCTGTCCTGTGCCTTGATGGATGGCCAACCTTACTTTTCCGAAGGAGCCCTCGCCCAAAGTTCGCACGATCTTGTAGGCGCCAATGCGCTGCTCCGTCTTGGTTCGAGGTTTGCGCGAGGACGAGCCCGGGGCATTTTGTCGATTCGCACTGGATTTCGGGGACTTTACGGAATCGTCGCGGCTAGGGTGTCGGCGCTGTCGCGGTGGCGGCGCCGGTTGCTGCGGGCGATGGGACAAGGACATGGTGAGCTCCTCATCGTCAAAGGCTCCTCCGGGAGGCATGACGAGCGGAGGCGAGGCGAGGAGATGGCGGATTGGGGAGGTGCGCGAGATGGATGAGACGTAGGGATGATATGATCGAACGTAAGCTGTGGCGGTTGCAGAGCTCAGACCACGTTGAATAATTTTTTTCTCGTCTGCCTTCTTTCTTTCTATCGCGAAAGAGGCACGCGGCTGCTGTAAGCGAGGAAGCAGCGGTGAAAAGGCAAGATGGGTTGGGCGAAAGTCGAACGTTAAGTTGGTGGCTGGTGGAGATGGAGTTGTCGTTCGGTGCTGGAGCCGTGGACCGGGATCGACGGCGGAACGGCGCACGGGGTGGGTGCGGCCGGTGCGGAAGTACGCTGTCGATTGCTTGTCCCGCGCTCTCGTCGCAGCAAACCAAGCGCTTGGCTCGTTACGACGCAGCGTGCCAGCCACCAATCGTGGCAACTGTCGCGGCACAAACCTTCCGCCATATCGTTGCACCCGCCGCTAGCCGCTCCGAGCACTCGAAAAAGTTGTTGTCGTGGTCCCAAACAAAATCAGCAGGAGAGCCTGTGCCACCACACACCAGGTGCATCTACAGTGGCATGTGTACGACGTGGCCGTGGCAAAATCCAACCATCTACGAAGAAAAACTAGCACAGGCGGTACTATTGCGTTTCAATGAAAAACCAGTAGCGGAACAAACGAGCAGGGATGCCCTCGCTGTCTGGAACAGGGTTGACTATGTTGAGAAATGTCGAGCAGCACCGATTCGCTGTCTTGTATAACATGTATATTACGCGAAAACCACGGCTCATTGCATCCAGCACAGCGATACCGTCACTGTCGATCGGCCCGGTGCAACTGTCATGGTTTGCAATTACCGCAAGATGAGCATTGAGTGCTTCAATATTTACATGTGATTATATACAAGTCGTCGTTGAGCGCGTTCTTCTCTTCGATACCAGCTTGACGGCACGAGCTTTGATGTCATGATTGAGATTCCTCCTTCGTCAGTCGTTCGATCAGTTTTCCTCGCAGAAACGGACTCAGTCCCAGGCTAGAACGGTTTGACGCACACAGGGGTTAGCGCGAAGCATCCAAACAAAAGCAGATCCTATCCCCATTACCCCTAAGTACTTACATCCCCTCATTGGTTACCACTCTGTACGTGCCGCTGGGCTGGACTCGCCCAACAACCTCACCCTCTCCGTTGACCTCAACACTGCCAAGGATATCCTCGGGCCACGCGATTCGTCCAAAGTCTGGAGGATTCCGGCTGTCACTGAGATGCACAAATCCACCCTTGCCGGCTCCTCCAGCACCTCCTTGACCACTGGCACCACCCGCGCCTAGGCCTCCTGAGCCGCCGGATGTTCCTTTTCTGCGCGAAGACCATCGATTATGTTGTTGGTCGGGGAAGAATGTGCCTCCGGAGCCCAGATTGAAACCTCCTGTGCTGGCATAGGCGCGAGCCTGACTGATGACGCCCTCATCTTGGTGACCAAACTCGGACACCACCTCGTTCAAGATGGTCATGAAATATTTGTTTTCGGTAAAGGACCGCGGCGTTGGCGGCATCGTAGTTGTCGTTCCGATGGCCACCTTTGTAGAGGGAGGATCGGTGTCGAGACATGTCAGCAGATACGACGACGGCGATACGGGGTTGTCAAAGACTTTCTGAGATACTACAAGTTAGTAAGGATCATATAAACAAGAAATTGTACAGATGCGATGCGATGCGAGAGAATGTATGGCGAGACATACAATGTGTGGGTTGTTCGGCAAGGTCGCTATACCCCTTCGCAAGACAGCGGTGCCCCGAGAAGCAAATCGAGCAGTGAGCCCCAGCATGTTGGCTCAGTGGATGCGCAAGAATAGACACAATGTGCCAAGAGATATGCGCGATGAGGTGATCAAGCTTCAAGCTTCAAGCTTCAATGCTCATGCTCAAAAGTCAAGCGCAAAAGCGCAAGAGTCGTGAGCCTCACAACTTTTGAGGTGGGTCTCGACACTCGAGGCTCGATGAGGTCACCCGCCCCGCACCTGGCCGAACGGGAAATCGCGAAATTAAATGGACCGCGACGCGTCGACGCGTCCCCACATTCGACAATTCGGCAGCCTTGGGTGCAAGCAACTTGATGGACAAGCCAGTTTGATGCGCGTGTCAGATCTCCTGGCAGCTTTCCTAATCTTCTACTTGCATGGCGTATGATTGACGAAAGCGAATCGAGATGGACAGAACGCCAGCACCAATCTTCCGACGGCGACAAGCCCCGAAGTCCTCATCTGCGATACCATCATCGTCGCCTGCGTTTGGCACGCCCGTCCATCCGCTCAAGCCCTTCAATGGCAACGCGCCGAGGGCTGCTATCCTGCCCATCATACTTCCGCCCGCTACCCTGCGTCCGCTTGCCTTCCGTACATTCACAAAGAAGCATTCCTTGACGCTCTCTTCCTCCGCACTCCAAGAGCTCGCTGCGTTTATCGGACGGCACTGTGGATCCGGATGGCGGGAAGAAGGTCTCGCAGAGCGCGTGCTGGAGGAGGTCGCGCGAGGCTGGAAGAACAGAAATGGCGGCGTCATCGTCGAGGGCACGAGCCAAGAGATGCGGGACATTCTCAAAACTATGGAAGGCAACATGAGCGGTGGCCGGATTGTCGGCCCTGGAAAGGGCTTGCCGCGGGGGGATAGCATACTCGGGGTGAATAACGCAGATGCCCTCAACACGCGGCTGGGTCTGCGGCCGTCTGGACCACCGAGAGAAGATAGCAACGCTAGCTTTGGCATGTCCGGATTGAACATGGTAGAGCATGCGCAAGACGAGGGTCATGACGATGAGAAGACGAATGATCCGCGGGCGTGGCTCACTGTTATCGATGCGTTTGAGCAACCGCGGCTTTTATACAACGTGGGCAAGAAGCACTTTGAGAGGTGAGATTGCATTATCTTTTATACGTTGATACTAACACTGACTCGTTATTCTTCCTCGGTTCTGCAGAGAAACGAGTAAGCCGTCCTTGTTACCGCCGGCGTCACATAAGACCACCATGTTCCGGAACCGATACCAAGTCATTCACCAACGACTCCTTCGAAGCGAAGCCTTCCAAACTTCAACTGTGGCCTCATCACGACAACAAAGGACAGCGTCGAATTCGTTGGCCAGCCAGCAGTCTCTCAAAATCACGCCCGTGGCCAACATGCTTGGCCGCCATGGCAGTTCTCACATGCTTCTCGGACAACTGGTCATCCTCCCGACGGGAAACCTCGCCATCAGCGACTTGACCGGCTCGATCCCCCTGGATCTATCACAGGCTGTGGCGATCCCCGAAGACTCGGCCTGGTTCTGTCCCGGCATGGTGGTGTTGGTGGATGGGGTGTACGAGGAAGAGGAAGAGTCTGTCGGAAAGGGGCTGAGCGGCAGCAGCGGTGTGGGAGGAACACTGGGCGGAAAATTTCAGGGCTTCTTCATCGGACAGCCGCCGTGTGAGCGACGGCAAGCCACTCTGGGAATGAGTAGTCTCGAGGATGGTGGTGGCTATGGCCAGCAACATGCCATAGGAGGCGGTTTCGGATGGATCGATTTCCTGGGCGTAGGCAGCAAAAGAGCCGTTGGGGCCAAGATGCAACGACTCGAACGACGGCTCATGCATCAACTTCCGTCATCCTCATCACTATCACCAGCTCTGCAAGACATGCCGGGCCGAGGACGAGCCGTCATCATCGGCGAGCTCAACTTGGACCAACCACACGCGCTGCAGGCCATGCGCAGGATATTGTCTCTCTACGCGGCCGAGCCAGAGGGCTCCGCGCCGCTCACTTTCGTCTTGACTGGTAATTTTACCCAGCACGCCGTCATGGCGCATGGCGGTAGCGGCGGTAGCATAGAGTATAAAGAATACTTTGATGCCCTGGCCTCCGCGCTGTCCGACTTTCCCACTCTTTTGCAGTCGTCGACGTTTGTCTTTGTGCCGGGGGATAACGACGGCTGGATATCGTCCTTTACAGCCGGGGCCTCTGTTCCCCTGCCGCGCAAACCCATTCCCGATATGTTCACCTCGCGGATCCGTCGCGTCTTTGCGGCCGCCAATGCCGAGGCGGGGAGCCATCGTTCTGCCGTTCCGGGCTCCGCCGTCTGGACTTCCAACCCTAGCCGCATCACGCTCTTTGGTCCGAACCACGAATTGGTCCTATTCCGAGATGACATTTCAGCCCGTCTACGCCGTGCGGCCGTGCCGATGAAGAAGAAAAAGCCCTCTGAGACGAACCCTAACAGCGCTGCGGTCGAAGGAGGCGAATCAGCTACCATAGAAAACGCAGATAGCCAGGACGATGCGCAAGATCAAGCTCATGGAGAGCCCATGGATCTAGATCCCGACCCCGTCAGCAACGATGCAGAAGAAGAAGAAGCAGCAAGTACAGAAAAAGCAATTTCTGGGGAAGACGATGTTCGCACTGCCCAAAAACTTGTCAAAACAATCCTCGATCAAGGCTACCTCGCGCCCTTCCGGCAGAGCATCCGCCCTGTACACTGGGACTATTCCCCCGCGCTGCACCTTTACCCTCTCCCTACGGCTATGGTCCTGGTGGATACTACTGCGCCGCCGTTTTGCATCACGTATGAGGGGTGCCATGTGATGAATCCGAGTAGTGTGCTTGTGCCGGGGCGGAAGGGCATAGGGAGGTGGGTGGAGTATGAGATTGGGAGGCAGGGGAGGTTGCGAGAATGTACGTTGTAGGGGGTGTGTGAGCACATGGGTTTGAAAGTCTTACGAATTTTGCTTTTTCTGTGTGATTCTGGGTGCTTTCAAGGGTTTTCGTGTCTTCTCTTATTGAGGCAGGGTAGTTAAGGTTTGCAGGCAGTTTTGGGTTTTTTATATTTGTGACGACAGATGAATGACCAATGAATGATATCAATACTTTGCAAGCGAACAAGAATAGCATGAGCTCTATCACGGCAAATGAATGGCCCAGCCAGCGAAGGATGTTCATACTCCCGAAGCAAAGACAAATATCAATTACAATACACCACGTTGATTTCGAAATCAAAAAGAAACACGCAATGAGTTCAGTATGAGGATTCAAGACGCAAAAAGCACTGCTGTCCGGTTTCTAAACTAGGGGTATCCAACTCGACCACAGCGTCGTCCGTCTAAGCCAACGCTCTATGCATATGCTCAATCACGCTCCGATAGATCAAAACGCCTTCGAATGCACCCATTCTTCCAAGAAACACAACACAGCCAAACTGCAAGATCCAAAACAACCTGGGGAAAGAAAGGAAAAGCTTGCAAGATGGCAAAAGAAAGGGTGTAGAAAAACATCGTAAAAGTCTGCTTCCAATGAACGCATCCCATGGACTCGTCATCCGAAAGAGAAACAATCGCGTCTGAAACGCCGTGAGTCGTAAGCGCCCAACGTGTGAATACCTATTCCCTCCCCGTTGACACCACTTTGCCTCCAGAGACCGCAATCACAGGTCGCACACGACGCCCACCCGATGCGAGTGCTTACCCGCATACATCATCCCCTACTTTCTACTCCAACAGCAATTCATCCTGGTTCAACATTCCAAAAAGCCCCTCAATCTCAGCCTTGACCTTCTTCAACTCCTCCGCCACCTGCACCGTCACCAAAGTATACGCATACAGCAAAGCATAGTCCTTTTCCTCGACAACAAGCTGCATCTTGTGCTGCTCGGATATGTCTGCGCTCGCGCTCGCGCCCGCATCTTTCCCGGCATTCCCTCTCTCGTCTTGGTGTCCCTCTGCTGTCGCCGCAGCGAGGTACTCCATATGGTCTTTGCGAAACTGGTGAATCTTGCCCAGGAGTTGGTCTTTCGCAGAGTCAATTGTGGGAATAGCGTCCGTGAGAGGGAACTCGAGCATAATGCACGAGGCGAGTACCTGAAGGACATGGCAGATGCGGCGGCAGAGACGGACGCGCTCATCACGAGTGAAGAGGAGGAGGGCGCGTTCGCCGGCCGAGACGTTCTTGTGGCGCTGGATGAGGAGGCGCATGGCATAGAAGCAGTCGAGGATATGTTTGGTGGAGTACATGATGCGGGAGTAGGGACCGTTGGGGAAGGGGCCGCGGAGTTCGAATTCGGATTTGGCGGATTCGCGGAGGGTTTCTAGTTTGTATGCTTGGATGTGTTAATTGAGATGGTCCTGATTAACGTAGTCCATGTCTATAGAATTGGTATGCGTATCTCGAACAAGAGAGTACTTCCTTGTGTGAGCAAGAGAAGGGTGGCGAGCTTTGTTGTCAAAGGTTACACCGACGCCTTGCCTAGGCGTACAAACCCCCTCCCCCCCCCCCTCCGCGCTCTTTTTAAATAGAGATACAAATACCTATGGGGAAAAGAAATTCAAGAGGGCAAGGAAAAAGAGGTGAACAAGAAGAATACGCAAGCAACTCACCATATCGCTGCAGCGCAACCTGCTCCCCCTCCCGTATATACTCAAGCGTATGATCCGTTGAAACAAGCATACTCAACGGCCCCCTCTTCCAAAGCAGCCCCAGCTGGAGATACAGCACCGACAGCCCCTCCTTGAACTTATTGCGACCCGAAATCGGCCACAGCAAACGACAAATAATCATGCCCCAGATAATACCCAGCACGACCGCCACGACTCTGTGATACGTAATATTAAAGATGAGGGGGTTCTTACCACCCTCATCATCGTCATCGTCATCCACATTTTGCGACAGACTATACGCATACAGCACAATGACATTATACGCCAGGAGAGCAATGCGGCCTAGCGGCCCATTCTTGATAATAAGAATCATGTAGAAGTTCCACAGCGCCATTATGGACCCCAGCAGGGCGAGCACGCAGGCGTTGCCTTGGCTAATAAGCCAGGCTAGGCACGCGCAGACAGCGCCGATGAGAGTGCCAATAAGACGAGACGTGGACGTCGTATTGGAGGCACCGGTGGTCATGCCCACAACAATCATGTAGGAGAGGAGACCCCATTCCCCGCGCCAGTGCTGGTAAATGGGTCGTGTTTGTGGAATAAACGCAAATTGGGCCCATAGGACAGCGCCGATGCCAACTTTGATACCGAAGAGGATATCTTCGCGCGCGAGGAAGCGCAATGCCCCGAGAACGCGCTGGGAGAGAAACCGCTGGAAGGAGCTGGCTCCCGGGGCAGCGTCCCAGTGGAAGGAGTCGCGGCGTTTCATCATGGCGGCGGGGATTCCTTTTGGAACGGGCGATTTATTCAGTCCTCGTACTGCGGGACTCTCGCTCTTCTTTGTATTGGCCTTGGTCTTCTGGAGCAAGGACTCGCAGGCCGGATCGTCCGGACAGGTTGTGAGAGGGTATGAAGACGGGGAAGAGCGTTTCCAGAACTTGAGCCATTCCCAGCTGCGGGAATAGGTTTCTGTGACATGCTGAAGCTCTTCAAGTACGTCTAGGTAAGCTGCCATCTCGTCGGCCACGGCGCGGAGACTAAAAGAAAAGTGACCACATGCAGCGGCTACTTCCTCAATGTCGGCTTGCACGGCCACGGACCGCGAGCGGCCGAGTTCGATGGTGGTGTAGAGCTCCTGCAGTGCGTTACTGTTGGCGCGATTGAAGAGAATGAGTGCGTCCCGTAGACTCTCTCGAAGCTGTTCGTTGACCCTGACTTCTGAGACAGGGTCCTCGCCAAAGGGGGATTCTCGTAAAGTTTCCGACAACGTGTAGGCAAGAGATTTGAGAGACGGACCCAGCATGGTGATGAAGAGCGAGAATATGTCGGCGGGGCTTCGAAAAAGAGCCGGTTTGCGGAGAGAAGGTTCGGACTGCGAAAAAAGCTGCTGAATTAACGGGTCTTCGTCCTCATCTTCCTCAATCACGGACAAGTCGTCGCCAGCGCCATCGAGAAGCAGAGACGCAACGCGCCGGACTTGTCGTGTGAGGGGCGACAATGGGCCCCCGCCTTGCGATAGCGTAAGTATCTCCGTATCCTGTGAGCTCACCGGCGGCAATTCGTTCAGGAGAGCAATTTGGGTGGCCAAGGAACTGCGCAACCCGCCGATGGCTTGCTGAACAGCCTCGACGGATTTGAACAAGCGCTTGTCGAGCTTGTAGATCTTCTCGCGGCCCATAACGTAGTGCTCCAGCTTTGCTTCTCGGAGACTTTTCGACATGTCCGCGTACGCAGACTCGTAGCGTCGTCGTGACTGCACATACTCTGGTGAGTTGATTTCTTCGTCTGTGCCGTTGAGAAAGCCGGCGGTGACGAATGAGAGCCTATCGCCCATGCAGATGGATGCCGTGACGACAGACTCGCGCAACAGTCTCCTGGCAGACAGGCGCCAGACCAGCAGGTTGACGGCCGCGGAGAAGAGGATGCCCACGGCCAACATCTTAATCACCTGAACAAACTTGTCGCCCGAGAAGTAGCCGTCCTGTACGGACTGCTCCTTGGTAATGACGGTGATGATGGCCATGGACGCGAGGGTGCTCGCTACGTTGACGAGAGGCTTGTTGAGCCTCTGCTTGATCCAGCCTACGAAGCCCAAGCCACCCCCGACAAAGATGATCAAGACGACGGCATGGGCGGGGACGACGGAGCCCGTGCTGGTTCGAGAAGCGATTCCCGCGATCATGGACAAGATGCAGACCATTTCCGCATAGGCAACGGCTACCACCGCAATAAGCACTGCCTCCAGCATGGATCCCACGGTTCGCGCCGGGTGGAAATAGACCGTCAAGGTGGCCACAATGTGCTTTCCGTCACGGTGGCCGAGAAAGTCGGATAGGACCGGCCAAAAGGTTGCTGTGCTGCCGAGAAGATAGGCCAGCGTACACTTGAGCACTTGGTGGCCATCTCGCGAGTTGAGCCAGCGCCATACAGAATTGGATTTGTGCTTGATAGAATACGCGGCGGAACGAATCTGGTTCGTCGCTTGTACCATCGATGTGCGCCGCTGTAGGCGACCGATCGCTGTGGACGAGATGCTGCTCGATGTTCGGAGGGTGAATTGGCGTCGGGATCGCTCACCGGTGCTGGGTATTACAAAGGTGCCGTTGCGCATTTTCTACTCGTACGTCTTGTCAGCGTTTGTCGTCTCTTTCTCTTTTCCATCTCTACCTCTCGCCTCTCTCACCCAATCTATCTCTCCGCTTCTCTCTTCAGTTGCGTCCTCCCTCTCTCTGATCTTTGGGCATTGCGGAATCCGGGCCGCGTTGAATGGCTTGTTCAACTCACGCTTCTCTTTGAAGGACGACTCGGCGGCCAAGCGCCTGCCGACGCGGCACTTGGTGAACTCATACTGCACGGTTAGAGTCACACGTCCAGGCGCGGCACCGTTATATGTTGTGGTTGTTATCGCGTGGAGAATCGCGTCGAGATGTCATCGACATGATCTTATGGTCCTCTTGTTGTCTGAAAAGGCTCTGCGTTCGGCGCGCTGCCGCAGCACAGGCCGCAGGTTTGAACAGACGGCGTTCCTGTTCAGTCGCAGATAAGTCGCACAACGATGGAGATCAGTCCAGCTGAGTACTGGGGCAGCAGCATTCGCGGAATTAATTTGAACCAGACCTCCTTGGTTTGTGATGGCCGTCCACTGCTTGAATACACGATCTCGCAACGGCGCGCAACGGCGTGAGAACGTGCTCAACTGCTTATGCTTAGGCCGTGGGCGAATCTCTGTTAGCCTCAGTTAGGGCGAAAGGGGACAGCTCCCCACTTGCCCAATAGCGGCGCCAATCAGGCACAGCTCGAATTTCCGATGACAGTCATCACTCGACGCTCGTGACCAACGACGCTTGACTCGACTTCCGTGCCAAGGCGTGATGTCGTATTCATCTGGATCTAAAGCACGGAGCATAACGTACTAGTGCCGATACGCGACTTTCGAATATGTACCGATTCAGGTATGCCGCCGTATGCGTATTGACTACCTAATGTAATACATATGTATATTGCAGGGGACCCTCAACGCCCGCCGCTGCCGTGTCCTGTTTCTCAAGTCGTATACAAAAATACAGGATGAACAAGCCTGTTAAAAGAAAGCAGGATGGCAATCGAGAATCAACAGAGAAGAAGTAGAAAAACAGAAGAGAGAAATGGGGAATAGATAAAATGGATAAATTTGTAAAGAAAAGAAAAGTAGAAAGAACGAAGAGAAGGGAAAAGAAGAAGGCAAGAAAACAATCAGAGCTGTTATACACAGCCTGCGCACACATACGCCCCAAAAACAAAATCCCCTTAATTTATATACTCCATGTTCTCCTTACTATGCCCCGCCCCAGCATGCGTATGACTCCAATACGTAATGCAAATACTTCCCGCCTGCTCAGTCCCCAGCTTCTCCTTACACGTCTCGGCATTATACGTATCATGAAGCACCCAGCAGTCGCCGCGAACATCCTCCCCCCCGTAGGCCCAGCTGTAGGGATAGATAAGATGGCTCGGCAGCAAGAGCACCTCGTGATTCTCGGCTTGGTCTTGCGCAAACGGTCCCACGGAGGTGAGATACTTGATCGAGTCTCCGAGAGCGGGCCCTTGGCGGATCTTGTTCTCTTCGTATTTGATGATGCTGTCGCGCAGGGCGATGGGTCCGGTGACGCTTTCGGGGGTGCCGATCTTGTTTTGGGATTTCGTTTCGTTGTAGATGCTCATGACGTGCTGGATCGCTAGAAGGAAGAAGGGGTGGCCTGGCGTGGCGGCCATCCAGGCATTGGGGATCGAGTGCTCAAAGTCGGGGTTGGTGCCCATGCGACCAAAGATGGCTCTGTCGGGCAAAGGGGTTTTGAATTTTTCGAATATAGGGCCGTACTCATGTTGAAGATCCTCTGTGGGGTGTAGGCACTCGGTGTCGAGGTCTGCGTATACTCTGTTGGTCGGGGGAGAACGTCAGTGCTGCGGCTTTGCATTATCGGGGGTTTTTCTTCTTATCGCCGTGCTGGCATGTTAAGAGGTACGCGCACACGCGTGGATGTATGAACAAATAATGGACAGTAAAGACCCTCAGGTGTGAAAGCCAGGACTTACCCTCCATAGATGTACATGTACAGATGTCGCGCCAAGTCAGCCCGATAGATGACACCCGGCAGTCCATTATACACGTCCTCCAGCCACGGGAAATGCTGCTGCACAAGCCGCAGGTTATCCTCATCCGTCCAGACAACCCATTCCCAGCCCTTGTGCTTCTGCCGGCACGACAAGCTCCATTCCTGGAACTTGGTGGGAAGCTCCAGCGACTTCCAACTCTGATGAAAAATCTTGGGCACGACACCGGGTGTCCGACTCGGGGTCCGAGTCAAGAGCTCGGCAGCGTAGGTAGTTTTGGCGAGCCGCGGCTGTATATATCCGATGGACGGTGTATAAAAGTATGACAGGAGCTGAAGCGAGGTGAGAAAGACGGCCAGCGACAGTATGACCTTGATCGTCGCGGACGTCAAGCTATGCGACATGATATGTATGTGCGCCGTTCGCGGAAGACATCGGCTCTGTGCTTTATTTTTTTGCGCTGCTTCCTGTGTACTTGAAAGGATCCCGGGGCCAAATTTCTCTCGGGAACGGAAGGAAATCAGGTCAGATCTTTGGGAAGGTGGACGGGAAAGGGAAACTGTGTTCCCATGAACCCAACTGTTTGCACACTCATGCGAAAAAGGGCTGAAGGTGTCAACTTCGGGCCTGATGTGTGTTGAGTTCTGTTGACGGCCCGGGCATCCCGAGGGAGAAATGGAGGGCGCAAGGGGGGTGGCCTGTCTCATGATAAATGGACGTTTTTGTCTTCGAGGCTTCTTAGTTCAGACGACGTTTGACATGGGTGGGAGGGAATCCTTGCTTTCTTCCTCATCTGTGCATGTACATTTCTTGCATACATGGTATTTAACAAAATATCCGGCATCCAAACGTACACACATCCGCGATTCGCATTGTGGAGTACCTACATACCTACTAACCTAGGTATGTACACTACCTGTATGAATGTTGCGCATGTACTCTGTTCAAACTTCATGGCGGCCCCAAAAAAGAACGATAGCTTGGCCTTGTCTCTCGCATCCGTTACATACATACCTGCAAATAGTTTCCTGGTTCGCCGGGCAATTCTTGTCAGACAAAGCCCGGGGACGTAAATCGTCATCAAGAACGGCAACCAGCTTGTCAATGACGAATCGCCTCGCGGTGTTGCGCGCTGACATACTCATTGCTGCCACATGCATGAGCTAGCAGGCAATAGCGCCCCAGGCGACCAGGCCTGGCAGACCAGCTGAGCGAACACGCGCATTCCTGTGGGAAAGCTAAAGTCATTCCTCCCTCGTGTCTTTCGTGGATACCTACCTCCTAGGTATCGGAGTGAATATGTAGATGGATTCATCCGGATTCCGGCGCCCAGTTCCAGGATGAGACGAGCCCGAAGCCCTTATCTCGTTTCGTTAAATGCCTCGAGATACAGTATGTATTGCCGCGGCGCGCGCGGGTTCTATGTAGGTAACTTCTTGCTCACCTCGACGAGGCTGAAGGGCGTGGGACTCCGGGGTCCCGCCATGATCTCTCATCTCGACCAAAGGGTCGCGCGATGTTGAGCAGCAGCGCAGACACGACAAGGTAGGGCGACTCGCTTTGATTAAGACAGGAGGGAATAACATTACACGGCCAATGTTGTGCGACTGAGAGGCGCGGAGGAAAGACGACTTGTGCTCCGTAGGATTGGGAAAAAAAATGAGGTGCAGGGAATGCAAGATGCAAGGAATGCGACCCCACTTCGCCTCCTTGTCAGATTTAAGAAAGTGAAGTTTCTACAATAAAAGTATGGAGTATGTACTCTGTACAATACTCTATGCCTGATGCCGGGCTTATGCCTGGGTAGTGGTACCAACGCCAATATTGTGGAGCTTCCGCACCGTTGCCCAATTCGAAGCCAAGATCCGCAAACGTGGTTTTCGGCCCGCCGTTTCCGGACAAAGAAGGGGCAATAAAGAGCCAACAGATCTTCATTGGTTCGCGGGCGGATCATGTCGAGATACTTTCAAGGCTGCCGCGTCATGATCTACGAATATTTACGCGCGTTCTATCGTTTTTTGTTTCTCCAAGAACGAGATTGTCCTGCCTCTACATACCTCACCTGACACTACATGGCAGCAGTGCATATAGACAGTTGTGAACTTGTGCATATATTCACTTTCATGTATGTATGTACATAAAGATTTGAGCCTGCCTCAGGCCCTCGGAAGCTCCAAGCTCAGCGCTGAGCGGGTAGCAGCCGGATCGCCGCGTCCGGCATTTGTGGCGCATTCGTCGACCATTTATTCTGTACAAATCAAATGTCTGTGTGATATCCGGCGTCAGCGCCATCCACCACGCTGTGCGCTCGGGCACAGGCTACGTAATTTCACTTGACAAGCGATATTTTGCCAGAGGCATCGCCGCAAATCCAGTGAGTCAGAGGCGGCCTCCACGGCACGCAGTAGCTAAAAATACAAATAAGAAATAAAGAAAGGGGAAAACAGATGCCGAGTAATTCGGGGGGCCGCCTAGGCGCAGATGTCCTTGTAGAAGTTCGTCGCTTCTACTACCTTCAGAAAAGTTCCGAAGTCGTTGCCTACTGCCGCGGCGATAGCTCGATCCGCAGAAGGTGTCAGCCGAACGCGGTGGCAGGCTTTCACCTTCCGGCAGTAGAAAATGTGGTCGGGCGACTTCCGCCGCCCGCAAGAGCAGCTGTTCGCTCTTCCACCAGCTGTCAAGGTTCTGCTGTACCCGCTCTCGAGCCCAGCGCTTCGTGTGTGCCGCAGTGGGGTGATGCGACAATGCAGTCGTGTCTCGTACTCCGTAGTGTTGTTGTTGTTGTTGTTGTTGTTGTTGTGTATTTTACACCACAGCGTCCCAGTTTTGGGCATACTAGGGTGTGCAGGGCTAATCCCGGGTTCTTCTAAATACAAGCCAGTTTTCCCCAAAGAATATCCTACATCTCGGTTGCCAACGGCAGTTGTTTTCGGTGTGGGTTCAGGCGTCAGCGCCTTCCACCCGTACTCCGTAGTTGTTGTTGTTGTTGTTGTGTATTTAACACCCCTGCGTCCCGGTTTTGGGCATACTAGGGTGTGCAGGGCTAATCCCCGGGTAAGGGTTC
>SRPO01000304.1:0-28262 GCA_018360065.1 Claviceps pazoutovae
TTGTATTTAGAAGAACCCGGGATTAGCCCTGCACACCCTAGTATGCCCAAAACTGGGACGCAGCGGTGTTAAATACACAACAACAACAACATGTACCTATATATCCCGCACTAGGTACATCTCTACGGAGTAGATCAGGACTGAATCATTTCCGTACAGAATCGTTTACATACATATTGTTGGAGATACGTTGGAGGTATCAGCCTCACATCCCAGGCATCACTTGTTCTCTTGGAGGCTCATAGCGCCACAGGGCTTTGCCCTCGCCTGTATATAGTCTTCTCGGTTCCTGACAGGTGGTCAGACCTAGATTCTTCATCTTTCTAGATACTTATCTAGATTTATCATCATCATATTCACAGATCTATCATCTGACACATATCATGCTCTTATTTCTTTTCCCCTTACGAGCCGACATATATATTGATTGATCTCATCTCCCCTCTCTAAAAAACGGACATCCGACAAGATTTGAACAATACAGTAGTACACAACAGTCTGCTAGTACTCGTTCATGTTTCGTTTTGCACGAGTGCCCTTCTTATTTGATTCAACTTTCTCCTACGAGCCGACACCTCATTTCCCGGTTCTCCAGACTCTCTTTTAGTATTTACCATGACTCGCGTCCATGAACCGACCATATGCCCCAAGTCAGACGGCAACCTGACGCATGAATCCATTTGGCAAATGTTTCCTCAAGCGGTGATCTGTCCACTTTGTGTTCAACCCTGCCCAGCCGCAATCGAAATTGAGTCTGATGAGGAAGAAACGCGGTTGCAGCCGCAGCAGTCACAAGTGACTGCCGTGTCTCTCCCCCGACATCAAGGCAGAATCAACAACGTCAGACAGTCGCCGCAGCAGCAGGCACAACAGGTTCCCGAGTCCTACTCCCGCCATCAAGGCAGACTAAGTACATAATCTCAAACAGTCTCAGGTGATCCCCACGGCTCCCCTCGCTCGGAGTCGCCATCAAGAACGGATTGATTGTATCAAGCACGGCATGCAGCGTCGTGCGAAAGAGGCCCAACAACAAACTCGGGGCCAAAAAGAGACCACACCATGGGACTGTGCAGACGGTGTGCGAATCTTAGTCCATGCTCATCTGGAGACATGCGACAACAGAGAAAACTTCCGTGCTCTGACAAAGTCGTATAGACTTGGTACGCCATTACGTTAGACACGCCTGGCGCACGGCGTGTCTAACCTGGTGAGTTCCGTTCTGAAATTTGGTCGCACGCAGGCGTCAATCCATTCGTCCGCAGTCGAGAATGGGTACATGTCAAGGGGTTGAAGTTCCACTTCACCTAAAATATTAGAAAGGCCGAGTTTTACATAACAAGATAATGAGTAATGACGTACCAAGTCTATACGACTTTGTCAGAGCACGGGAATTTTCTCTGTTGTCGCATGTCTCCAGATGAGCATGGACTAAGATTCGCACACCGTCTGCACAGTCCCATGGTGTGGTCTCTTTTTGGCCCCGAGTTTGTTGTTGGGCCTCTTTCGCACGACGCTGCATGCCGTGCTTGATACCATCAATCCGTAATTGTAGGTACCTAATGAATGTACCCCGTAGGTACCTTAGGTACCTCTACGTCGCAAGTGAAGGCCCCACATCAACATCTGGGTCTTTCCAGCGTCGCGCTCGATGATATGACCATGAAAAGAGGCAAAAAATGGACTGAAACGTGTAAACGGTAGATCAAGATACCTGAACACGCAATACTATCTTCTTTGGGCATGGTTTTGAGGTGTTTTGGGCGTTGCGGTAAAAAAAATTGGGAATTTGGAATTGACAGTTTGGCGGGATTGGGGATTTGATGGAGAGGGTTTAAGGGTGGGCCGTACCGTAGTAATGACGCGACGTCCACCCCACATAATTTTCATGCGGGCCGAACTTTGAAGCTGGGCATGTCACTCGTCTGTCTGTCTGTCTGTCAACCACTACGTACATACCATACTTACTTGGGCACCTCACCAAACACACTTTCCATAAGAGCCCTCACTTCATTCTAAACACGCCAGTCCATCTCACGATTCTTCATATAGCCCTTCAGTCTTTGCTCGTACGCTTCTCTTCGCCATGGTTCCCCCGCTGAGCACACCCGCCATAGTGCAGGCCATGGCCGATGCCCTTCCCACACACAAGCCAGACGACGACACCTCCGACCTCGCCAGCTCCTACGAACTCATCGCCCTCCTCGTCCACGCATACCTCGCATCCCTATCATTTAGGCTCTGCGGCTTCACCCAAGATAAACCCATCCGTGAGTTATCTCCCTCTTACCGCATCGGCCACGATCTTGTCGCCCATTTCTGGCAGACCACCCCCGGCTCGCTTTCTCAGGCTAATCGTTGATAGCCGAGTGCGAGAGTCTTGCACCAAGACTCCCTACGGGATGGAACTCGGGCTTCGGCTCTCTAAGCTTCGCGTACAAGCACAAGCAGTCGTCTATGCAGTTTCTCACGCGCGTGGACCGCATGGGAAGCAAAGTCGAAGTGAGGGCTTTGGCCGTCGGAGATGAGAACATTCATCGCTTTGAGCGGTCTGTGCGTGATGTTGTCCAGTCGAGTGCTCTGCCTATTCGGATTACCATGGTAGACGGACAAGAAGACCGCAGCGATTTGGCGGAAAAGCTATCAAAAGCGTTTGTTTCCGAGGAGGCAATCACTAGTAAGCAGTCCTCGCTTTATATTCTCCATTCATCAGCATCTGTTGTTGTCGTCGTTACACTATTACCCTCATTGGCCCTTCTCGCCCTTTGTTAGCTAACTAATGTGTTCCTAACGCTCCTCCGTCCCTAGGTATCCTAAACGATCTCAAAGTGAACATTATCCAAAAACTCATCCCGAAGCTCCAAATCCCTGGCTACGAAGAAATCGCCGAAGCCGAAGAAACTGCTCGTTCAGAACGGCGAGACCAGGAAGCCCGTGATCCCCGCCGCCCGTTCCAGGCCCCAGAACCTCGTCCCAACATGCCGTATCCTCGGCCGGATCTTCTCCCAGAGATGGCTCATCCCCGACCGGGCGCTCCAGTCGGAGACTTCCCCCCTCCCGGCTTCGAGGACGAGCATGAGATAAATCGACCGCTGTTGCGAGGAGGACCATCCGGCAGCCAGGGCCTCTTCAATATCGGCCACGATGACCTGAACCCGCCCGGTCTGGGGCCACATGATCCTCTGCGGGGGTCCTTTGTTGGGGGTGGTCTGCCTCGTCCGGGGGGGCCGTCGGGAATGTATCCAACATTTGACGATCCCCTGTTTATGGGGCAGGGCTCTCAAGGTGAGGGCTATGATCCGCAGGCGCCCCCCGGGGCGCGGTGGGATCCCTTAGGTCCGGGGGGGCACCCTCGATTTCCTGGCCCTGGAGGGCGCGGTGGAGGAGGGCCATTTGGGGGTGGAGGAGGGGAAGGATTCGGGGGAGGGTTTGGCGGAGGACATATCATCTAGAATTGGGGAGCCAAATGAACGGTACGTAGGTGTGTAAGAGTGCAAGATTGCTTCGTCACAGAGGACAAGGAATGAATGATGTATGAGAGATGACACTTTACTCAGTGCTGCCACGCATTGGAATTTGTGAAGTCGGTTATGAGCTATGTCGGGGGCGCATATCCTTTGTGATGATGTCAAAGAATTAAGTTTCTATGCGGTACATACAAGAAGAAAAGCCCAGGTTATTAGTAATGTTACAGAATAGCTAGATGAGACTGCATCACACTGGTTGTTCGTACTACTTATGACTCTTACAGGCCGCAGCATACCTTTTGATAATACCGAAGTGCATATGTGTTATCTGCCTTTTTGTTTCGCAAAGGGCAATAATGCCAGATCATGGAGCAAGCCTGCCAAGGAGAAATGGCCATATTCACAAAATTCTCAACTCTGTGTTCAAGGCATACATGTCTCATGTCTCATAAAAGCGTTCAATTCTATAACTAACTACATTTTCACTCGTAAATGATGAGGCCAGACATCATACATGTAGCAGACGCACTGCAGGTGGATATTTCTGGCATCTTCTTCAACCACTTCTCCCAAGGCTATGGCACGCTTTTTTGTCGTCTGCAGTCAAACTTTCCACCGTGGTGATCCAGCCTTGCAGTCCAGCAACACAAAGCTCCTTTTCCTTAGCCATGGACCCCCCCCCCCCCTTTTTCTATATTAATGTGCCTCTCAATCTCAACAAACAAGCAAGCTTACTGGACGGACATGGCCACTCTTTCCTTCTCCTCCTTTCCAGCTACGCGATCTGACGCACGTGGAATACGATAGATTCCATTCAGGATCCATATCGGCATACCTTACTGGCTGGCAGCGTTGACAACTTGGTTCAGTCTGGACTTCTCATCCTCGGACAGCAAGGCGTACCAGTTCTGGAAGTTGGCAATGTTCTCATGACCGCACTGCACGAAGAACTCTCTCAGGTAAGAGTATGTTCCATCGTCGGCACGACGGGCCGGACCACCTTCCATATAGGACATCAGATCCGCCTTGGTCGAAGCTAGACCAAGATTAATTGTTTCGTCGTCGTCGTCTTCCCATCCGTCTTCCTCCAATTCTGCGTCAAACTCGGCAGCTGCGGCCATGGCGGCCGCCGTAGATGCCGAGGCACCTCCACCTGAAGCGGAGGCGAGCTCGTCCACGAGGAGTTTGACAATTTTGAGTGGCGCAGGAATAATTGTCCACTTATCGGGGTCTTTTTGCATCAAATAATGTGAGAAACATGACGCAATGTCATCGGGTGAGTGGCGAGGAGAGGAAGAGGGGCGGGTGAGGGAAAAAAACATACTTTGCTTTGACCGTGAGCGGGTCTTTATTCTACTGTCATCGGCGCCTACAATCATGTCGCCTTTGACGCTGATTTGAGCCACCCGGGGATCGTTCAATCCGTAGAGCTTAGACAAAGCAATGACGCTGTAAAGAACCGAAAACAACATTAGCACTGTACTACATCAACTTGGCCAAAATGCAGGGCAACTCACTTTTGCCTGATCTCATCATATCCTGCAAAGCTGGCCGAGTTCTCCAGCCATTTTGATAGAACCACCTGCAAGCCACTCTCGCCGTTGATTTGGATCTGGCTCAAAAATTCAATGACATCCTGTGCTCCGTGAAGAGACAGACGGGCGAAAACTAGTATCAGTGACTGAATAAAGGCGGCCGCTTGAGCGGATGCAAGTCGGTTGGCCACCGCCTGGAGAAGCTGTGGCAGGAAGGGTCCGAGACGGTCCTGGCCGGCCTTCTCGACCAGTTCCGCGGTCAGCCCGCCAACTTCGGATGCTGAGTTATCTTCGAGGGCGGGCCCAAGTAGGCGGTCGACGATATGCAAGCAGACCTCAAGACCAGACACACCGTTTCCGTCTTGCCAGTTAAAGACTTGTTGGTGATCATGAGAGATAATCCACTTGACGGCCTCAGAACCAGGTCGGAGGATCTCTCCCTCGTTGGATTCCATCAACAGGCGTGTCAATTTAGGCAGCACGGCGGCGACGAAGCCGTCTGGGAGGGGCTCGGATCCGTTCTCCACGAGCACGGCGAGTAGTTCGGTCGCCACAGTGACAAGAGGCTCGTCCTCAGTCAATTTGGCCACGTCAAAAGCTCCAGTCAACGTTGGCAGCGTCCGACCGCAAAGCGCCTTGAAGGACTCTACATCATTGAAGCTGGCAACAATATCTTCAAAGGCCTCCGATACGATCATAGTGATCTGGAAATTGCTCGCACCCAACTTGGCAAGCATGAACAACAAGTCAATACTCAAGATATCATCACGGAGCGTCACTTTCGTATCCATGTTGATGGCCGATCGCAGTGTCTCAGAGAGAACGACGAGAAGCTCATCAGCGTCCTCCATATCAGAAGGGTCCTTGCCGTTCATATACGCCTGAATGGCTGTGATGATGGGAATCTGTCGAACAGAACCCACGTGGCCAGAAGTGATCATTCCCTCAATGGCTTTGATACAAGCGACTTGGACTACTTCAGACTCCTCATTGGTGATGACATGGATCATGCGATCCGCCAAAGTGGGAGGCGGCCGGAAAGTGCGGCTGAGCGTACCAGCCACCATATATCCTCGGGCACGGATAAGAGGCGCACCGGGGTTTGTGATGATGAAGTGGACAAGCTCGAGATAGGCGCTCGCTATGGCGTCGGGAATCGTCTTGTTCATGTCTTGAAAGTCGTTGAGAAGCATGGAAAACAGAAATAGGGCCGATTCTTGACTTCGCCAAGCCGGCCCATCACCGGGGAAGAGCGACTTCGTAAAAGCAAAGAGACCATCAACAGCCTTTTCGTTGAACCACTCGCCCAATTTGACCACCAAGTCTCCCGCAGCCATTCTGGCAGTGTAGTTAGCAGTGACGGACGTTTCTTCCGCCAAATACAGAGAGCAGTCGATATCCCATAGCTCCTCCTCTTCCTGAGTGACACGAGCATAACAGACGAGCATTCGCATAATCTCCATTACCCAAGGCACATCTTGCGCAGATGCGTGCGCCTGCAATTGCCCTTCCAGCTCTGCCATTACTGGTGGCGACCGGAAGCACTGGTTCAAGAAGTCCAGCTCTTCCAGGATCAGAAAATCCAGAGTATAGGGGAGGCTATCCGAGTCCTCTAATCGACCTTGGGCATTACCCTTGAGGATATAAAGCTGCTCGTGTGCTCCTTGCAACAGACTCAACTCCTCCCACACGGCGCTGAAGAATACGGTACTCTGTGGGAGCAAGAGGTTGGGGAAAACTTTGCGAATCCGCAGTAGAGTTTTGACTACTTGGACCTTCAGAGCAATCATGTGACACCAAGTGTCTTCTGATTGACCAGCATTGCTGAAGTCGATCTCTGGCAAACGAGCCTTCAAGACATTGGTAAAGAAAGGGTTCCATTGAGCCAACAGCTCCTCAGCGAAAGCTTTGACCTCGGCGGCGTGGTCATCCTTAATCATATTCATCAAGTCGAAGCAACCTCGGAAAACGGAAATTGCTAGAGCCCGCAGCACTGGCTTGCGACTCTCGTTGAGGGCGACCTCGGCCAAGGCTATGGCAATATCCCTAGCCATGGAGAAGAATTGATCTTCGCTCAGGCTCTCTTCCACCAAATCGCCCAGAAGTCTGAGGGCGCCGTGCAGCTGAGCATCGGTGCCGACGGGTACGATGCTAAGGATGGTAGGCAGCAGGTTGGGCCACTGCTCGGGAAAATCGTAGATGGCAATTTTGCCGACCGCATAACTAACAGCACAAATCCGTCAGCACCTAGAATTGAGGCCCCACGAGAATACGTTGGTCCAAGAACGCGCCTGGCCCGCGGCTGGAACAGAAATTACCTGGCAGCAATCTTGACCTTTCGGTCTTGCTCCTGGCTCAAAGACAGATCGAGCAAAGACTGCTTCAAAATGGCCCTAGTGTCGTCGGAGATGGGGATGATGGGTTCATCGTCTTGGTCTCCCACAGCCCAATTATTTTCGATGAACTGCCGCAAAGAACTCAACGCTGCCTGACGGATGTTGGTGCTGACAGAGGTGTGAGACGCGATCTTTGCCAGCGCCACGGGGTATGCAGGACTCGTTCGCGCACGCTTCAGTTCGATCTCGGCCTGCTGTCGGGGCACTTGTTCCAACAGCTGCGTATTGGCGAGAATCTGAACAAGTTGTTCCTCCATCTTGCACGCAGATTGTTTACGCGGTTCGCGAACGCCCGTGCAAACCTCGGACGAAGTTGAGTAGATCGGGATTAGGCAGACCAAGTCTCAAGCTAGAAGAAGCCCTAAGCTAACAGCAATGCGGGAAGCGGAGGTGCGGAGGCCGTCGTAGGCAAGATGAGCTGGCGCGTTTTCGTCGGGGCGATGAATATTGAATATTATGGGGTTGGTCACCGGTGCCAGCAAAATGGTCAGCAGCAACAACGTCGCCATCGAGTTTTCTCCTGGTCGACGAGAGGGCGGTGATGGCAGCGACATGCTGCAGGCCAAAGTAAAGCACACTCGCGCGGGGCAGGCTGCAGCGGGATCCACTTGTAGAGGAGTTGGGCGGATAGTGGATTGGTTGGTCATCGTTGGGTGGGAAATGTGATTCGAAATGTGAGACGAAGCAACAAAAGAGGGAAGGAGCGGCCCTGTCAGGTTCCAACTTGCAGCGGGCAGCGGGCAACAACGTGGATAGACCCAAGCAGCCGGGTTGCGTCTCCCGTCTTCGTGTCTCCGGTTTTGCTCGCCATTCCAAAGTACAATACAAAGAGTGGCTTACTATTAAACGGAGTACTACTGCGACGCATGCCGCTATCTCACGAGTCCCCTCATGAGACCCAACTTGGGCGACGGCTGGCACCCTATGGAACGCAAATGGACGCCACGGCGGCCTTCTGCAGCTGCAGTTACAATACTTAGCTCGCGTTCCAGAAGGAAGGAGCAAGGTAGCGCTGAGTTTCCAACTTCCCACCGACAGTCGTTCGACTAGACCCAGACCTGATGCAACCTCCCTTTGACGATACATTCATGTAGTATTACATAGGAACATATGTACATATAATGGGCCCTCGAGCAGCCAAGAGGCATTCAGCCAGTCAGCATCTTGAAGAGTAGTAAAGTTGAATTTGATTGTGTACGGAGTATGTACATGTACAATACAAGATAAGCGCATCTTGCCGCGATTCGTGCGCCCCGTCACCACGATAAGCTCCGATCGGCCGGATAGCAGGCCTAATTGATGAAGTCAAGGGGCTCCCGTTCTATATACATACATACCTCCTCTTTCTTACCTACAGAAGAGGTACCTACTCTTTGCATTCACCACCTCACGTCCGTGCAGACGCCTCCGTCTCCAAATGCATGACACCGAGCTCAATGGTCGGGCCAAGATAGGCTGAACCCCCCCACTAGAAAACGCCATGCCGATAAGAACTGCGATTCCCGGCACCGGTAGTAGTGAAGTTGACGTAGGCGCCTGCCGATGAAGCGAACACGGCAATTTATCTTATGAGTCCATGGCTTGCCTCCCGCCTAGAGCAGGATGACTTCGCTGCGCACTCATGAAAGCCAGAGGAGCGTGCTCACAAGCAAGCCGATTGAGAGTGTAAAAATAACGTCCTCTTTCCGGCCAACCACATCCACGGCCAGGCGCAATGCCTTTCTCACAAAAGGCCAAGAACTTGGCCGACAGACTCGCTCTGAAATCTGAGGAGGGTTTGACGCCAACTCAACTCATGGTACGTCGACGTGATTCCGCAGCGTTCGACGCCGTTTCTAACCTGTACGCTCATGGCTTCTTGACAGCTCACGAACCATGACTTGAAACCGGTGGAATCCCAGCGCCGACAATGGGGCGCCTGGAACTTTGTTGGTTTCTGGATCGCCGATTCCTATAACATTAATACCTGGATGATTTCATCCTCAATGATCATTGCTGGACTCTCATGGTGGCAGGCTTGGATATGTGTTTGGATTGGCTATTCCATCGCAGCATTCTTTGTCGTCATGAATGGTCGTGTGGGTGCTATCTACCACATTGGCTTTCCCGTTGCAAACCGCGCCTCGTTTGGCATTTGGGGCTCATTGTGGCCAGTCTTCAACCGAGCAGCCATGGGTACGTACCACTTACATGATTACTCAAACCACTGGGTCAAAGGACCCCTTCTTCTGGGCCAACCCTTTTTTTTTCTGTCTCCTTTCGTTTGCTTGTACAACTTCATTTATTCTTGTAAGGACTTGACTAACGATTGGTCTTGCGCTTTAGCGTGTGTCTGGTATGGCGTTCAGGCATATATCGGTGGAAACTGTGTATACCTGATGATTCGATCGATCTGGAAATCCTGGGATCGCAACACTATGCCAGGGCCCTTTGACCCGAACGTGAGCAGCACACCCGACTTTGTCTCATTTTTCATTTTCTGGTTTTGTTCGTTGCCCACAATCTGGTTCCCGGTCCACAAGATTCGTCACCTTTTCACGGTCAAAGCATATTTTGTCCCACCAGCCGGTATCGCCTTCTTGATCTGGGCTCTCGTCCGAGCGGGAGGCGCTGGGCCAATTATCCGCAAATCCAACTCTGTCCATGGCAGTGATTTGGCCTGGCAGATGGTCAAAGGCATCATGGCATCGATTGCCAATTTTGCCACGCTCATTATAAATGACTGCGACTTTACAAGATTCGCTCGGAAACCAAAGGACGCCATTTGGTCTCAGGCCCTTGCCATTCCGTTTGGATTCGCATTCACATCGATTATCGGCATCTTTGTATCGTCCTCTTCGAGCGTCATCTACAATGAGCCCATATGGAATCCTCTGGACGTGCTGGGCCACTTCATTGACGACGGCGGCTCTGCTCAGCGATTTGGCGTCTTTGTGATTGCACTAGCATTTGCCGTTGCCCAGCTCGGCACCAATATTTCAGCAAACTCAGTCTCAGCAGGCACAGATATGACGGCCCTCTTTCCTCGGTACATCAACATTCGACGTGGCGGGTATATCTGCGCAGCTATTGGTCTCGCCATGTGCCCCTACAACTTGTTGACCAGTGCCAACAACTTCACGACATATCTGTCGGCGTATAGCGTGTTCCTCAGCTCCATTGCCGGCGTCATGTCCACGGACTATTATGTTGTGAGAAAAGGATATCTAAACGTCAAGGGGCTTTATGATGCGCGAAAAACAGGGCCATACTATTACACATTCGGCATTAACTGGCGGGCCTACACGGCGTACGTTGCTGGAATACTCATTAATGTAGTGGGCTTCGCTGGGGCCATCGGCAGAGACGTGCCGAAAGGCGCAACCTACCTGTACAATCTGAACTTTTTTTGCGGCTTCATTGTCTCGTCGATAGTGTATTGGGCGCTGTGTACCATGTTCCCCGTACCAGAAACGAGCGAGAAATGGTTGGAAGTCGCGGATGATGTTGACGACTTGCGGCTGTCGTGTAACAATGACTCCAAGGATGGGTTCGACGAGGAAAAGATGGTTGCCGGACAGAGCAAGGTTAAAGAGACAATGAGGAGCTTCTATAACATGGTAGACTAGGTTAATAGCCTCGTCGATGAAATTGATCCATCTCTTGCGCTTTGATTTTCATGCTCAAATCACGACTCACGAGTCAGATGTGACATAAGAGTCAAGAACATACCTAACTGCAATTTCTACTGCCCAAGTTATGTCCCTCAACCATTACTGGACCATCAGACTGGTGTCATGAATTGGACAGAAACGAACACGCAACAAGTCTCACAAAACAAAAGAGAAGGTATTCCGTACTGTGCGAGAGTGTAAAATTGGGCCCACATTGCAAAAATCATGGTGCCCCGTACTGGAATCGAACCAGTGATCTTGTCATTACTAGTGACACGCTTTACCACTGAGCCAACGGGGCAGACGGCATATAGATGTTACTAGATCCCTGGATGTTCTCAGTTTATAGTCTATTAAGAGTAGCCACTACAAGCCCGTATGACCTTTATGAGCATGATGTGATGCCCTGTGATCATGGCAAAGACTGCGACAGATTACCTCGCACAACACAATCGGTGCAACGTGCCTACCTAATATATGTATGTATGTACCTACATACATACATACTTTGCCTGCGGCCTACCAAAAAAAAACTTATCCAACCGGTTTCGAGCAGAAAGAAGCAAACTTGACAACTTCAAATGAGATTTCTTGAAGTTGTCTCACGCAAAACAGGCAGGTGAGGGGGTGCTAGGGCGCATGCCGCAGGGAGCGGCGGAAGGGTTGGACCGGGTCACCGGTACATATTTGCCTCGTTAGATGCAAAATTCGGGTGTGAGTCGTGGACTCGTGATCCAGAGGTAGGTAGGCATTAACCTTACTATCTACGGAGTATGTATGTACATACATGCTCGTCAGCCTCGATACTCCGTACTACATAGTCCGTAGCAGAGTAGGTAACATTGTACACGGAAGGACATGGGATAGGCTGGGTGGTAATTTCGGGCCTTCCTGTTTGAATATCTGGCCGCGCGGTGCGCGGGTAGAGCACTCATCAGAGTCCTCAATTAGGTAGAGCCTCACGATAATAACGCGGTGGTGATTGGCTGGTTGTATGAAACGAGCATTGATTCGCTGACAGGATTCTCTTGCTAGTGATCACTGATTCATCATTTGTAGAGAGGCAAAGACAACAAACGGCTGGGCTTAATTAGACTTTCTTCAAGATCATTTGCGGACCAATACAGGATTGAGGATACCTACATCATGATACCTAATCGTATGTACCTATGTGGCGTTGATATGTGTCACTCGTGAAATACTGGCTGATAATGTAACGGACGATTGGAATTTGTGTCCGATCTTCTCATGAGTCATACTACACACTCGTGGATGGGAGTTCTTTTTATGTTGCAGCCACGAGTATGTATGTAGATTCATCATGGCAAGAGGAAATGCGCTAGCCTCTAGGAACAATTCGATGAGCTGACTCCACCAGCGGAAAACCCTTCGTTCGTCAGTCAAAGATGATCACGCGTATCCTGGCATGCCTGACCAGGCGCGTCGACCAGTAAGGTGAGACATTGCTTGGCTCCGAGCCTACGGAGCTACCTCCGTATGGTGATCTGCCGGTCCCGGCATGTACATAATACGGTAGGCATGTACGGAGTAGTGTAGGTAGGGGTAATGTACGGGATCCCGATTCCCAGCATCATCCAGGTACATGAATAGTGGTGTCGGATACAGTACGTGTCGTCAGTGTCACCCACGATGGTGGCATCGCAAGGCGGCCTGGTGTCACAAGTACGAAACGCTGCTAGTCTTCTTGCTTGAAGTTGCGCTAGCATGCAATGATCGTCTGCGCGCGAAGAGCACGACATCGAAGCTTGCTTGATCAGAGGGGCAATCATAGCGGCAGAGTTGCACCACGAGCCCTCAGGACTCGTCAGGGGCCCAGATCGTTGTCAAGCCTCGGTTTGCACACATGCACGATGGCCGAGCCGAAGCCACTTCATCCCGGGTATTTTTCCGTGGCTCCCACCCCAGGACGACCGGCATATCGGCCCAGCCAAAGCGATAACAAGTAACCGGAGGGGACAAGCAACGACCCAGGCAGGCCTTTTTCTTGCTTCTGGGCTCTGGCTCTGGCTCTGGCTCTGGCTCTGATCCCTACTTCTGCTTCTGTTTCTGCTTCTGCTTTTTCGTTTTCGCCAACACGTGCTTGCTTGCTTTGCCTGCTGCCCGTCGTTATGACTATGAAGCGCGGCCTACGCACCACGTCTCCTTCTTTTGCGCTCGCCCCTCGTCAGTTCAACCTCCCGACCACAGAGGAACCTTAGGAGAAGCTTTGATACATACCCCGGGGCCACGGCTGCAACCTGCAAACGTGACGGGACAAACGTCTGGTGGGACTGCGCCTCGTAGATTTACCGCGGGGGCCGCGTTGGGCTGCACCAGCATCGGATGCTCGCCAACAGAATCACCAAGCCATGCCACAACTGCCGCCGCCGACGCCTGCGCTGTGATCGTTCTTGGCCGACATGCCACAAATGTGCGGCGTCGAAGCAGGAATGTCTTGGATACGGGAAGGTGTTCGTCTGGGCACCGGCCATTGACTTTGATGGATCTCCAAGGCCGTCTCATGTTTCTGGACGCAGACTGAGCAGTCAAGGCCAACATCAGCCTCGGGTGCTTGATGCTCGAGCCCTCGGCGCGGCTACAAACACACACGAGGTAGAAAGCATTTCGGCTGTTTGGGCACTGTGCAGTAGCCACAATCGGGTCGATGAATGTCATGATCAAAGTATTCAGCAGGCTGGTGGCTCCCCAACACGTCCCGGGGACCCATGCGAGGGTGAGCTCGAGAACCAGCAAGCACCACCATTCCTTTTGTCAGATGCGAAGCTCAGCCACGATATCACGAGCTCGGGGATAACTGTGTCTGATGAACTCATCGACGAGTGCAGCTCGCGTGAGCTTGTCGAACCATATCAAAGGCTCGAAGGGCTGGGGCTTTCCGCTTCTGGCAATCTGATTGATCCTCTATTTCAGGACCTTGACCGGAACTCGAGGTACTATCTTGCACACTGTACGTGTCTTGTGTGTGCAGTCACTGCCGTGCCCCAGATCTGCCGTTTCTTCTGTTTTCTCTTCCTTTCGAGTCTCGTTGCGGGTAGAGAGACAAACACTAATGTTGAACGTTTCCATCAGTCGCGGATAGCCTATGCAAAGATTTGGTCGCCAGAGACACACCTTATAGTAACCCATTCCGAGAACTTATTCCTTTAACCCAAAAACACCCGTTTCTTCTCCAGATCTTGATCGCAACTTCTGCTATTCATTGGTCGAATAAATTCCGGCCCATAGGCGCGATTCCCCCAGGCTTACCGGATCCTGGCGGATATCTCGCCCAGTTGCGCTCACAGCATCTTTCCTCCCGACAAGCGCTCATCGATGCCCTGACAGCCAAGCAAAAGGCTTTAGGCTACCTTCGCCATGTTCTCGATGCTTTAGACCCTGCAGGAAGCGAGGTGGTTTTGGCGGCTATGCATTTCTTAGTCAAGTTTGACCTTATCGATTTGGATCGAAACAATGACAAAGCCTGGCAGGTGCATATGGAGGGTACAAGCATCATCCTGGCACATTTGGTCCCCGATTTGATAAGCCATGGCTCAAGCCGAATGCTGCGCGATTGCGTTCTGGCGGATTGCTTCATGTAGGTAACATGAATCTCCTTATCGTCTCGGCCGCTCATAGAATTTGGGGAGGGGGAAGGGGTCCAAGTCGTGATCGTTGATAGGCTTCCAAAAATCCTAGTCCTTTTGCAGAGAAGGCTAACCGGGAACTTCGCCAACGTACATAGCTATCACATCCTAGGATCGACACTTGCAACTGGAGCAATGGCGTCCCGCATCGCTCGTTATGCGTTCGAGCTACTCCCCGTCATCAAACGTGTCGAGGTGAACAGCTATCTCTCATGTCCGCCAGAGTTACTTCAGACCATTCTCCACGCGTCACTCTTATCGTACGAGATGCCCTGTACTGACGGAAGCCATTCGGCTTCGGTGGCCGACCAAGCTCTCAGACTCATTGACGAGGCTCTCGCCTTTGACATCTCCGGCTGGGCAGACCGGCTTCGTGAGCTGCCCAACGTATCCGACATTGACAGCCGGATACACATAGCCTCTGCACACCGCTCCGCAGTGTGTTTGTATATCCTTCAGGCGCTGCCGGTGGTGCGAGCTGTACGTCCGATCGATACCATGGTCCTTGTGGGTGACATATTCGGTCATCTCGGGCAGATTGACGACAGAGATCCGTACTTCAAGGCTACGTCGTGGCCACTGTTCATCGCCGGGGCGGAGACGCGCGAGGCGGACCATCGAGCGTGGGCAATGTCTCGCATGTTTGCCATTTGGGAAATCTGTCCGTGGGGCTACATCTTTAAAGCAATCAAGATGTTGAGAGCCACGTGGCAGATGCAAGACTCGGGTGCTGGATCAGGCGTCAGCTGGCTCACAGATCTGAAGGATATGGGATTTGACTGCCTCATTGTGTAGACAATTTAGAACAAAAGCAACAGTCGAGCATGGAATACGTACCTTACAGTTTGAGGCAAGTGCAACTGCTTTGTGTGGGACAAGTACAGAGTTCAAGCACAAGGTGTGCAGGGCATGGGGAGAATAAGGCTAACAGCCTACGGAGTACAGCTACTACCTGTTGTGAACTTGTGTAGCACAAGCACGGAGTAACTTTGCTCTCTAGGACGAATACAAGGGCTCAGAGCACATTACAGCGCGAAACTAGGCCACTGGCCCCAAATGCTACTTAATTCGATGCTGGCTCACAATACCACACATCCTGCAGTCTCTTTCTCGATATGCTTTAAGGCGTGATGTTGCTATTCGATTCTCCCCCCTTAAAACCCTCTCCCGTATATAAGTCGCAAGCTCTACACACCCATTCACCGACGCACGACTGTCCTCTCTGTCTGTGACCCCCCTCTCTCTGTGTGCGGAGGCTAACTGCTGAGGAAAGAAGAAGGCGAGAGAAAGTCCAGAACAATTGGGGAGCAAAGCAAAAAGAAGGGAATTAGAAGAGGAAAGAAAAAGGAAGAAGTCCGTCGCAGGCTAGGTAAATGAGCGAGCATACACCAAGAGGCGCGCGGGAAGGGATAGGTTCAAGTGAAAGAAGATTCAGTACAGACGCACTGTGAGTGTCTGCCACTGATCGTTTCGAGGCACACGAGCTTTTGGACGTCGGGTGAATGTTCTCATTTCAGGTGTTGGTATCTTTTCCCACGTTTCGCCTTTACATATTATACATGTCACATCGAATGGTGGCAGTAGCAGAATGGCATGACGCCATCATGCCCCAACTGGCAACACATCGCAAGTGTTTCGTCTTGAAGGCCCGATCCCCATAGACGAGAAAGACTCAAATTTATTCAACCGAGCCCCTTCACTACCCATTTCCTACTTCCTCCTTCTGCATACACTACTTCGGCAGCCTTATCATAACAAAACCTAGCAGATAGCAGAATGTACAGACGTCTAGAAGTCAGGCCGGGGACAGGAACCTAGAATGTATCTCATCTTCCTTATACGAATCGACAGCTCCAATCGCATTGACCACCACGAAAATTTGAGGCTCTACAATTTAAGAACACGAATTGAAAAAAAAAACGAACGCAAAAAATAATAACAAAAAAACGAAGAATGCAGATTCTGTGGCCTTGACCATGCCATATGTGAAGTAATATATGAGACGCATCCAGCGCCGACATGCGTATAGCTAAAGACAATACACGGACACGCAAGTATCACTTGCGCCAATAAATAAAGATAGGAAGACACCTCAACTCCGTGTCATGCATGCAGATTCGTCGTGGTCGTCGTGAAATAGCAAAATCATCCCACATGGTCTTCGCTCCCACGAGTGTGTAGAAGTCCTCTGAGTACAGAGAATGTTCTGCAGTCAGCTTTAGAGCCTCGTGAGTCGTGTTGGAGCATGGCAAGTTACCACCGGCGGCTAGCAAGGAGTCAGCATATATATTACGCTTATCAAAACGAAACTCCATCCATGACACTACTTACCTGTACGCAGAGTTCGTATTGGTCGCTCTCCGGCGTTTTGGCTGCTGAAGCCTGGTATCGGCCGATTCCACCCGACGGCGTTTGTTCGATCTCTCTGGGGATTTCTGCTTGACTGGTCGACCCAGCAGCTCCGCTTCGAGAGAATTCAAGTCGGATGAATGAGAGGAGGGCGAAGAATGCCGCGACGTTCGGGAGTCACCAGAATCTCGTCTTCGAGCTGCTGCATGGCCGTTTCTCCCCTGCTGCCTCCTGTCGGCCTCTCGTGGCACGTCCAAAGTATCCCAAAGACATTCTTCGTCTTTCTCAGTATCGAGCCGGCGCTTTACCGACCTGTTCTCGTCCGCTTTGGAGATCTGATCTAAGCTTCGTCCTTTTGTCGCTCGCTCAGAAAGGGTGCTTTCCTGTTGTTGACTATGGGAGCGCTTGCTGCTGCTTCTATCATGGTCTGACGGTGATGACGGCCGGTCGTAATCATCCAGATGTCCAGCAGAGCCATTCAGGCGCGAAGTTTCCGGGCTTTTTCCGTCTTGCGTCCCATCAACCTCAACCTCCCCCTCGCTGACGCTGACGCAGATCTCCTGAGCTTCAGCTGAGGGGCTCGTTCGTTCATGTGCTGAAGCGTTCTCATCAGACTTGCTAGCCGTATTTTGTGCGGGAGAAGCGGAAGGGGCTGCATGCTCGTCGGAAGGATGTCTGCCGCCACCACGACCTTCAGATTCTCTCATCGGCTGTTCAGCTGCAGCAGCCACTGGGGATTGCCTCCTCGTATTTGAGGGCCCACGACTCTGCCGTTGACCTCGCCATGAGCCGTTGGACCGACTGTTTTCGGGAGAGCGCTGGAATTGACCGTCGTAGTCGTGATGAGAGCCATAGTTAGCTCTCCGTTGGTTTGGATAGTCGTCCGACTGTCTCCATTCTCGCCCCTTGATGTGGCGATCGAGCTTTCGTTTGTTCCGGTGGTCCTGGTAAGAGTTCATCTGATCGTGACTCTTGGGGGGTTTGGGCGGGAGCGGATGGGACCCTATTCCCGCAGGAGGCTTTGGAGGCAACGTGGGAGGTTTCAACGGGCCCGAGTCGGAGCGAGGCCTTGGCCTTGTCTGTGGCGGCGTTGAATGAGTAGGAGGCGATGAATGCGGTGGGGGAGGAGAGCGTGTCCAGCCATGATTGTGAAGCTGGTGCGGTCTATACTCGTGCCCATCGACACCGTTGGACGGATATTGGCCTCCGGGATGAGAATTGAGAGGCAGAGGTGGTGGCCCTGGTGGTGGCCCTCTATATCCGGGCCCAGGAGGGCCATAATGAGCCGTGGGATGAGGAAGGGGAGGAGTTGGGTACTGTGGGTGAGGATACCCGTAGGAAGGAGGATAACCGCCAGTATATGGGGGAGGTGGCGGTGGCGCTGGAGGTGGAGGTGGCGGCGGCGTGTTATATGAATGGTATGGGGGAGCCTGACCCGGATATGATGAAGGGGGAGGAGGTAGCGGTGGTTGTGGTGGTGGCGGATGCGGGTGCGGGTGTGAATGCAGGTGTGAATGAGGGTGATGATTTGGCGGCGGCGGAGGCACATGAACTAATGCTGGAGGAAACTGTGACACGGGAGGAGCATATTTGGTGATGATGGGCCCTTTTGATCGTTTACTCGAGCTCGAGCTGGAGCTGGCGCTTTGTCCTTTGACATTGGACGGGCTCAGGTTGGATGAGTTCCGCCAAGCAGCCAGGCCTCTGAGAAGAAGTGAGAAGAAGTTAGTTGACAAGTTTGGACTTTTGGGCTCAACAACAACAACAACAACAACAAAACCAGGCTCTGCTTACGCGGGCGTTGCTCTGGTCGGTTCTGGGCAAGCAACTGCCCAGTGACCTGCAAGACCACAATTGTAGCATTGGGGTTCATCCGGACGGCCGGGCTGGCCAGGCGATGAGTTTGGCATTTCAAGACCATGCATAACACACACAAAGTCGCGAAAGCGGGACTGATTTGCGGGCAGGATGTCGCGATGACGATTCCTAGCTCTCACAGCGACGCGTCGAGAAATGTGGCCGGTCCTGGCTCAAAGGTTGCGAAGCTGTCGCCCGCGAGTCGTGGGTCACTCATTCGTATTCACCAGAACGAAACGTCCAATGATCGGCCGACGTCGCGATGGTGACAAAGCCAATCCAGGCGGATTGGCGGACAACGTTTCACGAATATCCTCCCCCTGGCCTCGTTGGACTCCGTAAAGAGGGGGCCACATGAAATTTGATGAGTCGAAAAGCTGGGGAGGAAAATGGTACCTGAATGCCACGGAATTCGCGAGAACAGCATACCTGCATGGGGATGCCATTTGAAGCTGAGGGAAGCTGGAACATCACGTACCACGTGAGACTGAGCACAGACCAAGTCGCTTTCACGCCAAGAATCATGCGGACGTCGTTGAACGTAACGCCATCCGCCGGAGTTCAGCCGACATACATCACAGCAGGGCCAACGGAACTTGGAAGTCTTGAACGGTGAACATTAATTGCGCTCAGATCGATCCTACCTGATTGAGCCTTGGTTAAGAAGCAAAGGCCTATTATATACAGAAGAAGAACAATCAGGAGGACACATGGCTCTCCCGCCACAGTATACGATGTAAGATGTTTTCTAGTGCCTCAATCGCAGGTTAGGTATTCTGCTGTTCAAGCAAACATAGCTCCGTTATATGTACCTGGGCAGCCATTATATAAAACGTACCTAGATGGTTGTACGTATGTACGTACATAGTAGTTCCCTCGCTCGCTAATCTCACCTCGCATAAAATCTGCAATCCCCAAAATCCCTCCTCCCACTCAACTTGTTTCTCTTTAGTCCGAAGCCCGTCGTGGCTCGTGTGTTCATCATTCGCCAGGAGAATCCCTAAGGTGGGTCACCTCGTCAATTTCTCTACAATCTACGACGGAGCCACCAAAAGGGCTCCCCGTGGCGCGGCATACATATCACAATTCCCGACCCTTTTCCAGACGTCACGTCAAACCATTCAAGTCGTTCACCACAAAGAGGGAACGGGAACAACGCCAAAATAGTCCGCGCAACGTTCGCCTTTGCCAATGATGCAGATGTCTGCGTGAAAGCCTTCCTCTCACAGCGACGGCCGACGACGAAGGCTCCGATCTGCCCAAGCAAGCAACCGCGCGAAGAGCTTTCAGGCGCAACCCCCGACCATGTTGGTGCATATATCGATTGCACCTCCAGATATTTCCTCTGCACGGAGTAGATATCCAAACGAGCAGACCTGAGAAAGAACACACGACGTCACACCCGCCGTTGGAGCTTCTTCTTGTATGCCAATCTAGTATCCTTTCAGGCTGAATCGTTGAACAATACTATTGCTGCGCGGGCCGACGCGATCACATCACAAGCAACACCATGCCTAGCCTACCAGGTTCGCAACTCCCAGCTGCTTGATCTCTCACCGGGCATCGTATGACGCAACAAGAGTCCTAACGAAGCGGATGCAGCTTCTGTCGACTTGGACGAGTGCATCTCGCGCCTGTACAAGAAAGAATTGTTGGCAGAATCACTTATTGAAGCCATATGCGCGAAGACGAAGGAATTGCTTATGCGCGAGAGCAATGTCGTCCACGTGCTGGCTCCTGTTACCGTTGTCGGCGATATACATGGACAGTTTTTCGATCTTATCGAGATATTTAGAATAGGCGGCTATTGTCCCGATACGAACTACCTTTTCCTAGGTGAGTACACACTGCCTGCCCCCTCTCCCCCCCACCCCTTCATTTTAACGATCTTCTCAACCCGTGATTGAAAGCCTGAAAACGAGGTGGATGTCGAGAATTGGGCAAACTGGACTTGGCTGGCTCTGAATATGTCTCACCCTGCCGTTTTCCTACATTTGCGCAATGGCAAAGTGCTAATCTCTTCTACTCTACTGAAACAGGCGATTATGTCGATCGCGGAATGTTTAGCGTGGAAACCATCTCTCTGCTCGTTTGCCTCAAGCTCCGATACCCAAACCGCGTACAGCTGATTCGCGGAAATCATGAATCCCGAGGCGTAACGCAGTCATATGGCTTCTACACGGAGTGTTCGCGCAAATACGGAAACGCTAACGTGTGGCATTACTTTACCGACATGTTTGATTTTCTGACATTGAGTGTCGTCATCAGTAACGAGATTTTTTGCGTTCATGGCGGTACGTTTACCCTACCTCATTGCCGTTCCAGCTCCTTGAAACACACACACACACACACACACACATATATATATATATATACATATATGTACACACACACCACGGAAGCGAGAGAGAAAAATAACGAGACTGACCTCTTTATCCAGGTCTATCTCCATCAGTCCATTCAATAGACCAAATAAAAATCATCGACCGATTCCGCGAAATACCCCACGAAGGCCCCATGGCAGATCTCGTATGGTCCGACCCAGATCCTGACCGAGACGAATTCTCTCTCTCCCCCCGCGGTGCCGGCTATACCTTTGGAGCGCAAGTTGTCAGAAAATTCCTGGCCGTGAACAACATGTCTCATATTCTCCGGGCGCATCAGCTCTGCCAGGAGGGATTCCAGGTCCTGTACGACGACAGACTGAGTACGGTGTGGAGTGCGCCCAATTACTGTTATCGATGCGGCAACATGGCCAGCGTGCTGGAGGTCAATGATTGCGGGGAGCGGTTTTTCAATGTCTTTGCTGCGGCGCCGGAGAATGACTTGCACAAGGATGCGCCAGCTGATAAGAGCGCCGAGGGGAATTCTTTGCCGGATTATTTCTTGTGATAGAGAGCCCAGGGGAGTTTGGACCTTTTTGGGTTGTTGCAGTTTCCAAACTTGCACGTCGAGAGCACGCCAGAACGCCCGCAGCGTCTGACTTTGGTAGAGCGTACTACTTCTTTATGGTAGTATTATTAGCGTCTGCATCGTACACATCTTACCGTACTAATATGAAAGATCATTCGACTTATCATGTTCTGTCGATCCGCTGCATGCACGCCTTCTCTACCGTCTTTCGTTTTATCAACTCGCTCATAGCATACCTCCTTTTGCCCTTTCTCTTCAGTTTTTCTGTATCTCTTCCTCTCGTCATGGAGGTCTATCTATAAAAACAATGCAACGCAAATGCCTCCCCTGTGCTATATAATTCGCAGGACTTCTCATGTACTCGTCACGCTGAACAAACATATGATGCTACCCGCGCTCCATTGCCAGGCGACAGAATCTGATGATGGACTCCCATTACCAGTCTTTGGCAATGTCGAAGCTCCACTCAAAACCTAGGTGCTGCTTCCCATCGTCATCGACGAAGCTGGAAACGGCGCTGTAATGGCCCCGGGCGAGCATACCAGAAGGTGCTTCCTCTTCCTGGACTATATGGAGCGTGTAAGTATATTGTATCTGAAACCACGGTCTCTGCCCAATACCTCACGAGCCATAGTCGCAGACTTACATTTCTTCACGTAGAACGGTTGCTCGTCGGTGCTGGGTGCATAGCTTCCCTGCGAATGGAGAAGCGGGTTAGCGCGAGATTTCGATTGATCTGGTACATACTAGCGTTGGCAGTATGTAATGAAATTGGTCAATGCTTCCGATTTCGCAAGAGAACGATCTTACAATCATCTCGGTGTCTTTGGACACACGAATGCCCTTGCGTTTAACGACTTGAACGTAGTGCAAGCCACTGAGGATCTCGTGCTGGACTTTGAATTGAGCGCTCATGGTGAATTTGGAACCCTCCTTGATCTTGAACGGCTTGTCTTTGAGGCTATTTTCGCTTCCCGGGGCGGAGAGGTCGATTGTGACGGGGTCGCGTCCCGCAGAATCCATGGTGAGAGCCTGGATGATACAGACACGAGGATCGTTGGGGTCGGAAATGTCTTTGCCATTGCCTAGACCGAGGGATTGCTTGTATCGCTGAAGAGACTCGTCACCAGCGTCTAAATCAAATTGATCCCATTAGCATCAATGCATGACACGAAATAAGACGCCCCTATGATGAAGATGAAAGGGGCGGCCCCTGTGCAGCTGTGCAGCTTCAAGTTGCTTATGGTGGCGGCGTGCCGCAACAGAAAATACAATGCGACATACCCATCTGCTGGTACTCAGCCAAGCTCTGCTTGGGTTGGGAGAGCTTGTAGCCGGTCGGCTCGGGCAACGTCTCGTCGTCGTGGGAGGCCATCTTGAAAGGATGTCTGGTTATGAACTTGTGGGGTCACCCTCAGTCGATGTCTCGAAGTGTACAGAGTATGTATTGGACAACCAGAGCGTAGGGGCAAGATAATGACGAGACTAGCTGGAACAATATACACGTGGATGAAAAGACGATGATTCAAGCAAATACGGCAACAAGAGAGAAAGAGAGAGACGAAATGGCAATGGGGATTGGACGAAAACGAGGTCGGTCAAGCAACCTGTGAGCCTTGCCGGGGGAGCGAGCGCGAATTGCGAACATGGAGGGGCATTGGCAGCCATTCTGGTGGGGTTTGCGTGGCGCGGCAGGTGCTTGATTGGTCCACACCAAACTTGAACAGGGACAGCCTTGCACGGGGCGGGCAAGCCACGGGCAGGCGGTCACTGTTGGTCACATTGCGCGTTGGCTTCGACGGATCATGGAATCGCGGAGCAACGGAATCATGGAGCAGAAACAGCATTTGATGTGTGTAGATTGAATTGATTGGACAGGCTGAGACTGAACGATTGACACTGTCCCAGGCTGAACGGGCTCACATTGTACGTAGGTACGTATGTGCCGCCTCGCCGCCAAACCCGCAAGGCGTCGATAGCGTTCCATCGATCAGATGCTGCTTTGTCCAGACTCCAGGAAGACGCTCGATCCAAGAGACCAGCGAAACAGGCTTAGCCGCCTTCCTTGGCCCGTCGACCCGCTTCAGATCCACGAGGAGCTCCGTTGCAGAGCTTGGGGGTAAACAGGGCTTGGATCCATGTGCTGAGGACAGGAACTCCACGATGCTGAAACCCAAGGAGAAGACTGGCACTGAAACTGACAATGTATCTGATGCTGAACCTTCATGTTGAACACGGTGCGGGACCTGACAGGCTGGCACTAAACCTGAAGCTAAACCTGGTGCAACTGATGGCGGGATGGGATGGAATGCGGAAGCCGTTGACAAACTTGGTGCTGAATCCGATTTTAACGCCTTGAGCAAGCGCCGGACGAAGCGGGCAACATATCCTGGGACTCGGAGTCGGGAGTCGTTGCTGCGCGTCTCGTGTTGACTCCTCAAATGGAGAATCAAAGACATGCACACAGAGCCGGACCGTGGACGGGTAGGCGCGGTGTCAGTCTAGAGGCCGGCCCAGGTACCGGTGAGTCGGTGACGTGTTGATGTGAATATAGATACTCCGTATGGCTCCCGGCCTCCAAGTTGCCATATGATGTGTACGGAGTATCTCGTCACCAACTCAGCTCTGGCTAAATTGAGGAAGAAGTCGAAGAAAGTCATGCGGCCGCGCCTCCGCTTCGTTCTGGTCGCTGGCCTGACAACCACCTAAGCTTTATACGTACATGTACATACGTTATGCTTTGGCTGCTTTCACGTTAGCCAAGCGCGCCCCACATGGACGGCTTGCATTGCGCGTTGGTTGGTCCGGTTTTTGGCAAAGGTATCTCGTCGCAGAGCCAGGGCTGGAGAATACATGGGTCTCCCGTCCCCCGTATCCAGCGTAATTTGCGCGTCGACGCCAGATTGGCTCCTCCACGCTCCGTCCACGAGACACTCCCTCCCACATCCCCGTCTTTGCGGTTTCTCGTCTCGCTCACTCTGCACCTGAACCGCAGGGTCGATATTCATATCCATCTGGCTTGTCGCGCCTGTTACTTCCCGTGACGAGGCTTGCGCTGTCGTTCCATCTTTTGCTGTGTTTCTCTTCGTTTCTTCCCTGGCGATAGCTTTCGCTCGCCGTCTGACCATTCGCGGTTGCGTGCTCTAATTGGTATGCTGTCCTCACCTGCTCATCCTTATCTCCATCGTCGACGCGCCGGGACCCAAAACACGCTCGAGAAAATCTTTGCGGCTTTTACAGCAGCAACAGCAGCCACAAGAGACGGCGGCAGCGACAGCGGCGATGGGCAACGGCGACTACAGTGATGAAGAGACTTTTGCTTACCACCTCGTAGGCCATTTATACCACCGCTTGCGCATCTGTCTCCTGACAGCCATCCTCGGAGGACACGTTCACTTCTCCCTCCGTGTTGTCTGAGCGTCGCGACGCGCCACCGACCGCCAATAACTACTCACGTTGGGGGTTACAAATATGGCAATTCCGACTGAACGAAGCCTGCCCACGCGGCACAATCCGCTACTGCTCGAAAAGATTCCTGAATGTACGTCTGCGTTTGTTCTGCACTTTTCTCCCTTGTCGCCTCTTTTGAGCGTTCCCACCTCATTGCGCCGCTTCATGTACTCACTCAAGCACATCGTGCTCACGACAGACTTTGATCTCGTTTCGCGACGTCGTCTGGGCCAAACGAAACTTACGCCCAAGATGGTCGGAGGAGATGAGGTGGATGAATCTTCACTGGGTGTCTTTGACTACGCGCATCTTCGAGCTCCGCTTCCCAAGGGGATAGTGTCGGGCATCTTTAAGTCAAGCCCGACGAGCTACTTCCTTATGCGCCGAAGCTTCGATGGCTACGTGTCAGCGACTGGCATGTTTAAGGCTACCTTCCCGTACGCTGAAGCCTCTGAAGAGGAGGCTGAGCGCAAGTACATCAAATCTCTGGCGACGACGAGCCCCGAAGAGACTGCGGGCAACGTCTGGATTCCTCCAGAACAGGCATTGGCATTGGCCGAGGAGTACAAGATTGGGATCTGGATCCGTGCCTTACTCGATCCGGCCAAAATCTCTTTGTCGTCGACTTCGAGCACCGATTCGCCGCCCAAGAGCATTTCGGCACCTCCAAAGTTTGATCTGGTCAAGGCTCAGAACAGACTGGCACCCCCGTCCGTGGCGAACGTGACCAGGAACACACGCAGTCGTCGGTCTGCAAGCCCCACCAAGACCACGAAACGAGCGGTCGCATCTCCCCGAAAGCGTGCGGTCAAGTCCAAGGCAATGTCACTTGAGCCCTCTGATGATGGGGCTGAGGTGAATGGCAACGTCAAGGAGGACAAGAAGAGCGACTCAGTGATGCAGTCACTCGAGTTTGCGCCTGCTCTCTCCTTGGACCCGGGAGCTGAGAACGCGGCTCTCAAATTCCGAGCGGACGAGACGATTGAAGATGACGGGGTCCATCAGGGAAAGCACACCACTAGCGAGGTTGAAGCTCCTCCTCTGCTCAACGCCGGCAATCCTCCCACCGCAGAGGAGACAGTCAAGATGCTTGAGGCGGCAAAAGAGATGGTGCGCATGGGCAAGGATGAGGATGAGAAACGCATGGAGGAGCAAAAGAAGGCTCTGGAGAAGAAGGGCAAGTCAGGCAGCGCTGCCCTCGTCGGCTCTACTACCAAGAAGAGCAAGCGCAAGGCAGCCGACCTCTCAGTGGGCGAGAAAGACGAGGACAAAAAGACGGATCAGTCCGCGGAGACCACGCCCGAGGAAGACGAGCCGCGAGCCAAAAAGGTCAAGACGGAGGCCGAGGTGCGAAAAGCCAAAGTCAAGAGCAGAGCCTTATTTGGCATTGGCGCCACAGTTGCTGTCGGGTAAGTTGAATTCTTTTTTTTTTTTTTGGAAAGCAGATCTACATGCGCGTTGATATGATTATTGCTAACACAATTTGCGAATAGTGCTCTTGTTCCCTGGCTGGCTAACTTCCTATAGGGGAGGGAAAAGGGGGGTGTTTTTGCTGCGCGATAGACAGCACATGGACGGCGTAGCTTGGTGCTTGCAGCTTTCTTTGGAATAACAAATCAAACAAATGGAACAAATGGCGGGAGGAGAAGGGGAATACCCCCCCCAGATATTAGGGCCTGGCGCAAATTGAATCATTACTTCATTCTTACTTTTTTTTTCTTTCTACTCTACTCTCATGTCTTCTCTTCTCCTTTGTCTCGGTTCCTTTTTATTCTTTTTTTTTTCTTGACTTTGTCTCTGGCTTTATGTCTTTGGGGATGGGTTTTATTGTCTCCGGCTTATATGGCTTTCTTTTTTCTTTTTTTTTTTGTGCGGACGGTTGGAGGGACACCTTTTTCTTCTTCTTTCTTTTTGTATTGCCTTGTGATTTGGTATTGGAAGATGGAGGAGGAGCTGTGTGTGGCACGGCACGGCACATACGAAGATGAGGATACCCCGCGCAGCCTTCCCCCCACTTGGCCTTCTCTTTGTCGCTCACAAGACACATTGAGCTGCTGCACAGTGCGTTTTCTTTGGGTGGTCTCTCGTAACTTTTTGTTGGAGATGGGATGGGGACGAGTTTCTCTGGATTGGGGGCGCAGATTAGGTGGGAGGGATGGATGGACAAGTTAGTTACTTATAGTCTATGTGTACATTCCTAGTCCATGTGTACTGTGCATTCTTAATTTGTGATGACTACTCCGTACTTGCATGTCGTATCTTGTGTGTTGTCTGGGTGTTTATCTCACATCATGACAACAACATGTGGTGGTTTCTTAGGATCGTTTACTTCGTGTCCAGCCAGCTTAACACGGATGAACAGCATCATCGAGAAAGGGCGTGTCGAGAGTGGCTGGTGCGTTCATGTTTTCTAATGCGGAGGCGTTGAGGCCCGAGGGTTTGCCTGTGGACGATCAACTAACTGGCCACTCAATCATGCTTTGTAACTCTCCTATATACACTGTGATAGGTTTCCTTGTTTCTGTGTGTTCAACGCCCTTTAGATTGGTAAACCCCACGATATGTACCTAGGTGAGCCGCAGTTCCATAGTCATTCATCTCAGTCGGTGGCCACGGCCATTCAAGTCCGCAGTTCTTTGTTACGCAGCCGCGAGTGTCTTCGTAGTACATAGGTAGTCGTATCTGCGCAAGAGACTTCATGCCACATGGAATAATAACCTGGCGACAGAGACCAAGGATGGATGAGACAGCATGAAGAGCAGCGACGAAAAGCAGGATTGTTTTGAAACATTTGTCAAGTAAGAACTCACCTACCTAGTTCGCAGTGTGGAGTTATCTGCGTGAATATGAATGGCCAGTTTGATCGATGATCTACGGGGCTAGCACGTTTACCCCAGACTATTCCGTGCCTGTCACGGCACGAAGACTGAGATGAGGCCTGAGCGCTATCTATTCTGGAGTATCGACTACGAACAAGTAAGATAGGGAGAAAGGGAACCAA
>SRPO01000305.1:0-27946 GCA_018360065.1 Claviceps pazoutovae
GTAAATGATGTCGTAGATCCCTCTTTAGGTACGAAGTCTTCTACTTCTCCCCTCTGCCTCCTCCAGCAGGTACACTTCAGTGCATGTGCTGCGAGCTAGCATATGCATGCTGTCCCAAAACTACGCTCCCCCGGAATGCAAGGCTACAGTGACATTGTAAACCGCTACACTGTAATGTCTTCTGTCCTCATTTCGTGTGCGTTCCACTACGTGCAACTCCCCCAGGACGCAACACCACTCCCCCGGGAGCTACACGCCAATACGTGTGTGTGATGTAGTGCTGTATTGATACTCAGCACCATAACAGCTCACACTGGATGTAGCGTACTGTATGCTCCCCCAGCATACAAGCCGGTCAGCACCAACATGCTGTCCCCGCAGCTGTGGACATCTAGTACCACGCTCCCCCAGAGTAGAGTAGATCCTCAGCTTCACCGTAAACAGTTACACTGAGGTGCTCTATTCTGTGTGCGCTCCATCTAATGGAGCTTCCCAGAGTATGTGCCTCCGCTGCGTTCCAGCACCACAGGTGCCTCCTCTACGCTCCAGCCCCAAAGCCTCTATTTTCCCCCATCAGCGTCACTGTGGCAGGTGAGCTAGTCAACTCGCAGAGTTGGCGGAGGGGCGAAGCTGATGATAAATGGGGACGATACCCAATAAAGCAAAGAATGCATACGTAGAGAGATTAAGGTGAGGTACCTATCGAGTGGGTTGTGGGGGGTGGGAAAACTCGAACTCGAAGTAGGAATGGCAGTTTTCGCAGAATAGCTGCCGACTTGTAGATAGCTGTCGAAGAGTCGCTATTGAATTGAATGTCGAAGTGAGAATGGCAGTTTTCGTAGAGTGGCTGCCAACTTGTAGATAGCTGTCGAAGAGTAGCGACCTTAACACGCTGAGCAACTCTTTCCACTTCTTTATGTGCCTTAAACCTAGCACTTCTGTTGCACAAAAGAGTGGGCACAGCCGTCTGGCCACTGTTTTGTGCCTGTAGATACCCCTATATACCCTGCGATAACTTCGCCAGTGGCCGCGTCCTTGTAAAAAGTAAAAAAGCCCGATTTCTTGACATCTCCGAGGTACATATGTGCAAATATGTACCTACATACCTACCTAGGTACCTAGGTAGGTAACATATGCACATCTGACACCCTGTCTCCCGCCTTCGTTTCCGAATTCCTCGTCGTCCTGTGGCCGCTGCAGACAGCAGAATTCCCACTCGAGCGGTCACTGGCTGCTCGATCCCGATCATACTCTCGATGCTATGTATATGCCCCTCATGCCTTCATATCACCCAATATGAAGCCGCTTGGTCGAAAACCGTGGCCTCGCTGATGCGTCGATCAACATCGGGTCAATGGAGCATGTAGGTATCCGAGGTTGCACCATATCATCTGACATCTGATTAGATCAAAATTTCTCACCTCGCTACATGGCCCAATTCCCCACTGGACGCTGATCTTATTACCTACCTATGTATCCTACGTCGGGAATTCTACGCTTGCTTCGAGGAACTACACAATATTGGCGTTTCAGAAATGTCTCGGAAAATCAGTAGTGCACGAACCGGCGAATACCTACTCGAGCTTGAATCCCTGTCTCTGCATAAGAAAATTTACCTCCGGGGTGTAGATTATCTTGATTATCCGCGGACTGCGTGTTCCTGGCAAAACCCTGAACTATATTTTCCCCAATCTTAAAGAATGTAGAATGAGCAGACGGATAGCCATTGACTTGCCAAGAATGGCTCTCTGGGAGACAGTACTCATCAATTGAGCGGTAAGCTCATTAGTATGCTGCTAGAATGTCTTATCGAACATGCGTGGTGCCATGGATGATGGAGTTTCGTTGGCGGTGGGCTGGCAACCTACGCCGAAAGTCCACAATTCTATGCAGCTTGGTGGTTGGATTCAGAATACGGCTTCCGGTCTCCGGATAACGATAACGTCAGCCTGCCTCTTGCAATGCGTGAGGAGTAGGCTAGTTGACCACGCAGATTGACCGATTGTCACCGTTCCATGAGCGTTGTGCGAATGTCTTCGTACACCTTCAGTCAAGTGCCATCACTCACTCGAGAGTAGCATCGCCTGACAACGCAGCGACTTGACCATGTGGCAAAACGAGAAGGTCAACCAGGAGGCCCACGGAGTTCCGGTGTCTCCCGAGAGCCCATCTCCAGTGCGGGCTGTCGACTTCGCGGCCAACACCGACGGTTGCCATGGCGAACAGGCTGGCGTGCAAAAGGCCGTGGCACTGAGGCAATACATGTCCAGAAACGTCTTTGCAATCGTGTTTATTGCGTAAGCTCAAAACCAAAAGGGACGAAAAATGCTTGCGACTACGGCTAAGAACGTCTAGATTGATTCTCACTATGTTCGCTGACCGTTTCGTGGTGTATACATCCTCAACGTACAACGCGTATGCTACGAGTGCCTTTTCTCAGCATTCACTACTTAGCGCTGCCGCGGTCGTGAGCGACATAGCACAGCTGTGTGCCTATCCCATCATCGCCAAAGTCGAAGATGTACGTAGGCCGCTCAACTTTTTCTTCAGGGCTAAATACAAAACCCTGGGCCATGGGCTCTTTCTCTTTCTCGTCACTGATGTCCATGATAGGCAATAGGTAGGGCAGAAGGCTTCGCTCTAGCAACGCTTTTGTATGTCGTGGGCAGCGTCATGAGTGCTGCCTGTCCCAATGCTGAAACTTACGTCGTTGCTGGTATTTTCAATGCCTGGGGAAACACCGGCTTCCTTCTTACGGAACAAGTCTTTGTAGCCGAAACGGTTTCAATGGCGAACCGAGGCCTCTTGTCAGCCATCCCGACCAGTATCACCGGTATCGCAGTCCTGATAGCCGGCAGTATTGCGGCAGGCAAGATCGTTGTAACTGCCGGTTGGCGCTGGGGCTATGGTATATTTGCCGTTATGCTGCCCGTCTGTGCAGCGCCGCTCGTGACTCTTCTGCTTGTGCTTCAACATAAGGCCATGAAAGTGTACGGAGTGGCGAGTACCAAGAGCGATGGAAAGGAAGCCGAAATACAACATCGTCGGGTCTGGTCAAGAGTCGCTGTTTACGTCTGGGTAGAGCTGGATATGCCCGGCGCCTTGCTACTTATAGCGGGCTCGGCTCTCGTTCTCATCCCCTTGTCACTGACGGGAGCCTCACACTCCGATAGATGGCACAGCCCGTCGTTAATCGCCATGCTCGTGATAGGGGCAGGTTGTCTGGCATGTCTTGTGATATGGGATGGCTGGCACGCCAAGAAACCGATCATCCCACTGTCTCTGCTTCGACGGAGGACTATTGTTGCTGCGTGTCTATTGGGACTCTTTGATGCTCTGTCATTGTCTCTCTTCAAGACCTTCTTCCCGAGCTTCCTCCAAGTCGCAGGCGGATATACCCCAGGAGATGCGTCACTCGTCAAGTATGTGGCCATACCACGCGTATCGCGTCGTCAAGCTAACATGGGTATAGTAATTCTGTCTTCATAGCATTCCAAGTGGCACGTCTCCTGGCGGGCGTCGTCATTCGATGGTCAAAACGTCCATTGATATGGATTTATATCGGAGTACCACTTGGAATGCTCGGACAGGGCCTGATGATTCGATTTACCAATATGGCAGATGGGGATATCGCAAACAGGGCATCATTGGTAGTCGCCCGATCTTTGATGGGCCTCGCTCGTGGCCTACATCATACTGCAGCATTGGTTGCTGTTCAATGCGATGTGACCAATCAGGACTTGTCAATGGCAACCGCCCTATTCCTTGCCCTGGTGACTGTTGGTGGTGCCATAGGAGAAAGGTGAGTGTTTCACGCTCAGCCTCAAAGATTGCTCACTAACACGTGCAAATGCTCCTAGTGTGGGTGGTGCTGTCTGGCAGGCCACGTTGCGAAGAAAGCTGGGAGAATATCTTCCGGCAGACGCAAAGTCCTCGACGAACAAAATATTCGGCTCTCTCGTCGTAGCGAAGACGTACACAGAAGGCACTGGTGTTCGCATAGCCATAAATCATGCTTACCGCGATTCCATGTCTCTGCTTGCCTTGGTCTCCACAGCTTGCATGGTGCCAATGTTGGTTGTCATGATCGGCATTGAGAACATGAATTTGAGGGAGGTGAAGGAAAAGAAAGACCAAGAGAATGAGGAGCAGTGAACGAAAAGCGTTAAACGTAGGTAGATATGCATTTAGTAAAGCTAAATTAAATTGCGACGAATGTTGAAAAGAAGAGGCGTAAAGCGAAGCTTTGTGCTTGGGTGCTCTGGGCCCCTTGGGGCGAATCTGGGGGAAGTCACAGGGGAAGACCCAGACCAGGACTGGGAAGTCATCCATCCGCAAAGAGCTCGCAGCCTCAAACGGGACCGACATCATTCGGGCCACAGCGCGGAAGCCTTGTCCATCCCCAAACAGACGATGACCCTTTCATCGGAGGGAGACGAAGCGCCGGAGACAACCTCTCCCCAGAGGCGTCCCCGCGGAAGCGCAGCCGACTCATACTCGACCGACCCTCCGCCCCCGCCGGGCCAGCCACCACGCCGACTAACTCCCAACTCTCCACCCAATGATACGAGTGGGAAGCTACCAGCTGGCAGTGTACGGGGGCCGAACAGCTATCTATATCCACAAGCGACACGGGCCCGAGACGTGGACCGGGAGGAAGGGAGTGGCACGGAGTGGAGATATTCTCTGTCTACTCCCCAAAGTACGAGAGGCAATGGGCGACCCCCATCAAAGAGTTTACGAAAATACCGGTACGAGGTAGATGCGTCTTCGTAGGTGACTTTAACCAACACCACCCCCTGTGGAACAGGCACGGCCGAGTTTCACCGGGCAGCTCCGAGATGCTGGAATTCACCCAGCAATGGAACCTCAGCCTGGCCACCCCGTGGGGGGAGGTCACATGGAGCGGTAAAGGAAAACGTAACAGCACGATAGACCACGCCTGGCACTCCGAGGACTTGGAGGTGGAATTCCTGGGAGGTGTCGACCTGGCCGGGTCAGACCACGTGCCACAACGCATCGACATCACCACTGACGCGGACACGCGGCGCCAAGACGAACCTAGACACAGCTGGGGAAAGCTGAACAAAGAAAGACATGGCCCGGGCAGAGGCAGCTATGCGGTTCCATTCGGAAGCCATTTCAACCACACTGAGCACACCGGCCGAAATAGACGAATACGCTACCTGGATCACCAACGAGCTTCAGGACATTGCCGACCTCACAGCCCCAAAAAGACCCCGACCGGGGCCGAGAACCCAACCGTGGTGGAACGCGAAAGTTCAGGAAGCGGTCAAGACCGCCCGGAGAGCCAAGAGGGGCTGGAGGACACGAAGAACGGAGGAAAACTGGCGTCTGGCGTGCGAAGCAGAGGACACCCAGATCCGCGTTGTACGAGAGGAGAAACGCAGCATGTGGAGAAAAGTATGTAGTCTCAAAAACAACGGCAGGTGGAAAGGACCTGTGGGCTCTGGAACGCTGGGCTCGGCTCCGCAGCGGAACGCCTCCCGAGACGAAGCAAATACCAGCACTCTACCGAGGAGAAGGACAGACGTTGACACTCTCTACCTACTACCCACAGCGAAAAGGCAGAGGCGTTCCTCAGAAAGACTCTTCCCCACCTCCACGGCCCGACACTCCACACAGACTCGAGACCGCGCCGTTCCCGGCTTCGGACCATTTCGACCAGACCGAGATCCACGAAATAATAAAAAAAGCTACCCAGCTGGAAGGCACCCGGCATCGACGAGATGCCTGCAGGGTTCTTCAAAGCGCGCGGCCCCGCCCTGGCCCGGGCCTTAGCCCACCTCCTCAACTACAGCTGCCGACTCGGATACTACCCGGCCCCCTACCGGAAAGCAAAGGTAGTGATTCTACGTAAGGCCGGTGGCGACTCCAGGCGAACACTACCGCAGTCGGATTCTGAACATGCGAAATGGGCTTCCACCTTTTCCGGTCCTCCGACCTCTCATATTTTCTCCCTGGACGTTCCCGGACAAGGCACACACGTTGACTAAGTGGCTGATTACCACGAAGCGGCTTCACCAATTCGCACTGGCCGCCAAGTTGCACGAAGAATGGGACGCAGAACCCGGGACTGGACTAACCAGCTCACTCACGCCCTCCAGCGACTGCTGCCCAGCGAGCAAGCAGCGCACCCCTACTCCGTACAAATGGCAGATTAACTACGGGGCCCCGAGGGGCCCAGGGACGGATTAATCGTGGCGCATAGGTTTTCCTTCCTGCACTAGGGTTCTTCCTGTGCGGCTTATGTAATAGATGTACTCCACATTAGGCTCACACCTATCTAGAGTAATCGAATGATAATAGGAAGACTCGCCTCGCTACGCTTCGGGCTGGAGAGCGTCGGGCTGGAAAAGGGAGGTTTGCGATGTTGGAGTTTTGCGGATGGGATGGCGGTTGCTGACGTGCATGTGTGCGCACTGTTTCGGCGCCAAACTGCGGGGCTCGACCACCTCTCTTCGCTGCGCAGGTGTCCCTCCGGGGGCTCTTCTGGGGGATATGCCTGCGGCGGACTGCTCTCGGGGATTGTAGTATACACTGTAGGTACTCACCTAGTTGGTGCTGTACCAGGTACACACAGTACCTTGCGGTGCACCAAGCCGGTCCGCCACCTTCGGGCTTTTCCTCTGTCGCGAATTGTGTCTCTCAGATTCTCTCTGACGAGAAAGATTGTTGTTCAGCATTGCAAGGATGATTCGCGATCCTCACTCATGATTTCTCAGTCCTACCTATTGTTCTCGCACAGCCATAATTGGCGACACATAGCCTCGAGGCTCGGACTGCCAGCCACTGCTGCTTCTGTGTTGTACTTATCTGTTCACGACTCTTTAGCGCCTAATACAAATGCACACTTATTACGCTAACAAGGGTGTAGGATCTCTCTCCCAGGAGCGAGATGGATGCGCTGGATCCGTTCTGCAAGTGAGCTCTTTGTGGTTGATATGAGGGTTGATATGTACATAGGTATGTATGTATGTACAACCCACGGGCCACGGAATACAATCCTGCCCTGATACACCGGAAGACACGGCGACGTGCGGGATAGCGTGAGAGTTGCGTCGTTGTCGCATCAAAGTTGATTACCCAGAGGAGTCAGGACTGAGGGTCGGAAAATAAGGAATATTATCCACATTGCACTGGACGTCGGACCTTGACGAAATGTAAATTTATAAAAGCTGGACATCTCCCTCCCAGTAAGCCAGGAACCAAATTTCTGTTTCTCCCGACCTCTATTTGACTTCGTTTCATACGCCCAATATATTCAGGAAGCGAAGTAGATATACATATAAGATATACATATACAATATGAATTTCAGCACCGTCCTTGGCACCTTTGCGGCTTTGCCCTTTCTACCCTCCAGGCGTACCTTGCCTTTGCCAGTCCGGTCGAACTCGACTCTGCCGGCTCTCCGGAAACTCACTCGTTGTAAGTGAGGGGGAGGAAGGAATATTGCTGTGTAGCGAGGTAAGTCATCTTTCTGTGTAGACACAGTGGTGTTACGAGAATCGGAATGCTCGAGCGGCTCTTACCGCCTTGTCAACCATTTTGGCTAACGCGAGTCAACGACGACATCAGTCACGATCATGGTGTAATGGCTACCAGATATGTTCCATGGGACGCGGTGTCCTGGAAGTTTGGTCCAGCTATCGTTATGGAATACGGATCCGATTGTGCGGTCTACATGATACAAAGTAGCACGCCACCAAGCCGAGGTGGCTGTGCTGATTGGGTGCAGCGTGTCGTCGGTTGTGATGACAAAAGCAGACACACTTACGCCGCAGTCGAGCCCGCGGCTGTTTGCCAGCCATTCTAGTGGGCCGAAAAATGAATACTATTCGTTGCTATGTGTCAATTATGTTCATGCGTGATTGAAATAAACAGGACTGTTAGTGCCATGTGAAGGGTATTTTGGAGCGTCGAGAGTACGCTGTTGTTGCACAAAAGAGTGGGCGCAGCCGTCTGGCCACTGTTCTGTGCTTGTAGATACCCCTATATACCCTGCGATAGCTGTGGCAATCACCGCACATTGCGCGGTGAGCTAAAATTGGCCTTCGGGAACGATCGGAAGTTGGCTTTTGGAAATTTAAAAGGAAGGCACTTGAGCTCGGCGACGCGACTTCATGTGACGTCGATCTGACTGGAAGCGAGCCTCTGGTCCTTTGCTCGTTGAGTTTTGTACTTGTCAATCCATCTGATTCACAGAATCGTCTTCCTCCACTCGAATGAATCGGAATGATGATGAATCGCGTGTACGGAGTACATACCTAGACTGCAACGGCCTGCCAACCTCCTGCAATGGCCCCACCATGATGAGATACAAGGTACATAGCCAATGCCCGTCTCCTATTGGCCACTTTCTTTCACTTTACGCGCGACGCGTTGCAGCTGCGAGCAACTCGCATTTTCAGCTTCATCGTCGTACCCAAAGTACCACAGGCAGGCCCAGCATTCACCACAGCTGCCCTTCGCTTCGTCTGCCTTTCCCTCGATACACAACTGCCAGTATCCGCTGATAGCACCAGAATCCGAGGCAAATCAGACCGTCCCGTAGCCCACGATGGCTGCCGCGCAAGATGTAGACGACTTCGATGGTCAGTGTGCGCCCGCTCCTGCGCTCAAAGACTTGGCTACGTCAATCAGCCAGGAAGCTGTCGGCTAATTACTGATGCTCGCTATGTTTAGTCGATATGATGCAAGATGAGGACGAGGAGCAGACCGAGCGTATCATCAACGAAGGTGCGATTTGTTCTTCCACTTCTCCTATTCCCTTCGTCTTTCCTTTGTGGATTTTCCAGCCATCGTAGTCACAGGAGAAACAACGCTGACTCCAAGGCGCAGAATACAAAACATGGAAGAAGAACAGCCCGTTTCTCTATGATATGGTTCTCGGGTAAGCGAACTAATACAATGCGCTTGAATTGTCGACTCTTCATGATGTTTTCTAACGAGAAACATAGGACGGCTTTGACGTGGCCTACCCTTACTGTCCAGTGGTTTCCCGATGTCAAGGAACCCGAGGGCAAGAACTATTATATGCATCGACTGCTTCTCGGTACTCACACATCCGACGGTACCTCAAACTTCCTGCAAATCGCGGATGTGCAGATCCCCAAGGTCGAAGCCCCCAATCCCGACGACTACGACGAAGAACGAGGCGAGATTGGCGGATATGGCAGCTCAGGTGATATTGCTGCCATCAAGTTTGAGATCGTCCAGAGGATTGAGCACCCTGGCGAGGTGAACAAGGCTCGCTATCAGCCGCAAAACCCGGACATTATTGCCACGCTTTGCGTCGACGGCAAGCTTCTTGTCTTTGATCGCACCAAGCATCCTCTCCAGCCTGCTTCTCTCGGAAAAGTAAATGCGCAGGTTGAATTGCTAGGGCACAAGTCGGAAGGTTTTGCTCTCGACTGGAGCCCGCACGATGCTGGATGCCTAGCTTCTGGCAGCGAAGATAGGACAATGTGTTTGTGGTACGTGGAAATGACCTTCTCATGTGGCTATATGTTTGCAGGATTTATGGTGAGGGCTGACCATTAGACTAGGGACCTGAGGAAGCTGGAAGCCGATGTCAAGGTCCTCAAGCCGTGGCGACGTTACACACATCACACCCAAGTCGTCAATGATGTTCAGTATCATCATATTTCCAAGAACTTCATCGGAACCGTGTCCGACGACTTGACGCTGCAGATCGTCGACACCAGACAGAAGAGCACGACGACTGCTGCACTTGTGGCCAACGGGGGCCATCTAGATGCCATCAACGCGCTCGCATTCAACCCCAACTCCGAGGTCCTGGTCGCCACGGCATCTGCCGACAAGACTGTCGGTATTTGGGACTTGAGGAACGTCAGAGAGAAGGTCCACACGTTGGAGGGACACAGTGACGCCGTGACCTCCATTTACTGGCATCCGACGGAAGCTGGTATCCTCGGTAGCGGCAGTTACGACAGGAGGATCAACTTTTGGGACCTGTCGCGCGTGGGCGAGGAGCAATTGCCAGAAGACCAAGAGGATGGACCACCAGAGCTGTACGTATTCTACATGACGCTACCTATGTGGTGCTGCGAGACCGGAAGCACCCTACCCCTCGATTCCCTCCCCCCCCCCCCCCCCCCCCCCCCCCCCAAAAAAAAAAAAGGAAAGAAGCTAACTTTGAAACATAGGCTCTTCATGCACGGTGGCCACACCAATCATCTCGCTGACTTTAGCTGGAACCCCAACGAGCCATGGCTGGTAGCCAGCGCCGCAGAAGACAACATGTTGCAGATCTGGAAGGTGGCCGATTCGATTGTTGGTGGAGATGATGCCGAGTTGCCCGTCGACGAGCTTGACCGATAGGAAAGGTCGAAGTTCATGGAAGGGAAGAGACGCCTGACCTCGTGGGCCGAGGTGGACAAGGAGTGCCCTGACAGAGAGGGAGGAGGCTTGCCTACTGATGAGGGGTGGGAATGGTTTAAATGGAAAGAATGAATTGAGCGAGGGCGTGCAGTTCATGGGAGGGTAAAATTCTCGACTTTCTTTCTGCTATGTATGCTCTTGGCACACGTGTATAATTGCTACGACTTGAGGCAAGGAACCTCATATCATACGCATATTGTCGCCAGGTTGTCAAACATAGTCAAGGTGGTCAAGGGATGGCCAACAGGGGTTGCGTGGCATGTCGAGTTTACATGAAGGGCACCGCATTGGTCCACGAGGCGCCTTATCAATAGATGACATGTGCAACATCGTCCGGGCCCCTTTGTCTTCGTTTGCGCGAATCCCGTCTGAGGCGATCTCTTCTCCCAGTTGTTGACCCATACTTACGTCCATGAAGTACTACAAGCTAAAGAACACAGCCTCAGTCGAGGCAACGAAAGTTTTAATACGAAATAAGTCCTTGCTAGGTACGTACTCACACATGGAGAAGTCAGATTGAGTCCGGAAAGAATTGACACTGTCGAGGAATGGTCAACATCAAATAGTGTGAAACACGTGGGAGCATTCACGGTCCTTGTTAACTGTTACAGGAACTTCCCAAGCGAGTACGGAGAGGTATCAGCCAGTCACCGATCCTACAAAGAAAGGAGTCGTTTCACAGTTCAAACGGGGTGAACCAGAAGCCGTGGCGTGACACAAAGCAACCTGTGTTGAAAGTATGTACCTGATCAAGAACAGCAGCCTTGTGAGTTCTTTACGGACACCACCAACTTTGCAGCCAATTTCAATTTACTCGGGAAACCTCACGGATCTGAACCCAGTCACCGCATCCATCATAAAGAAATCGAAGCAATTGTTGAGTGAATCAGTCCAGTCTGGCAACAAGGCAGGCGCCTTTCACAGTGCAAGGCGGGAGCGGTGGTGAGCCGAAAGTGAGATTAGGCGACGAAGACGACTGTGTCACAATAAGCACGGCAGTTTTTTATTCATATCACGCACTATATTGTCCAGCCCTTTGTTTGCGTTTGCGCGAAGTTCATTTACGACATGGTTCTTCTCTTATAGCTGAATGTCGACCCAAGCGCGCTGACAGATACACAGAGTTATAAAGAGCTTACCTTCTCGATGAATAAGAAAACCATCAGCTACATACGCAAGCACACTCTCATCTCACGATAGATCAACATGGCCCTCCCCTTTGACCCAGACGTCATCAAGCGAAACCTCCGCGCTCATGGCTTCACGTCTCACCACGCCGCCATGGTGACGCACCTCGCGCTCGACAAGCTGCGCGAAATACACGGCGCAACCAACCAGCCCGTGCCGCTCCAGTGCATCGCCGAGGCCATCAAGCAGCATGCCGCCGAGGAAGTGGCGCGCGAAAAGGCCTTGCGGCCCGAAATTCGGGAACGAGGAATATCTTTGCTCGAGGACATGGAAGAGGATCTGCAGCGGTTACGAAGTCTGCCCCGGATAGAGACGCACATTGTCAAAGATCCGCCGCGTTACGGCAAGCAAACGAAGCGGTTCCTCTTCGACGACGAGGGCCTGGAGTATTTCTTTGGAGCTGAAGATCCGTACCGTGGCCCCCCATCGCGTCGGCGGGATGACGCAGCAGCAGTAGCCGATGGTGTTCCTCCTAAGCAGCATCGTCGCGATATCATCACCGCGCTGTGTTCGCGAGTAGAGCTGGCCGTTGAGCTGGGCAAGCAGCTCGGTCCCGAGGACCTAATCTCTCTGTACGCAACGAGCAGGACGTTCCACGAGGCCATCAACGAGCACCTCCTGTCCAGTATCCGGACCTGGATTGAGTACCGAGCCCCCGAGGCGGGCCGCATCTTCAAATACAAACTCTACCGGCGGCATCTGATCCCCGATCCGGCCGGTCGCACATGGGCCGCTCAGTACAAAGGCACAAGCACCGAGAGGGAGCAGCCGCAGCTCATGCTCCGGATTCGTACCGTCCCAGGCCTGCGGTACCTGCAGCTCGTGCTGGTACGAGACCGATGCTGTCGACAGATCCTAGCCATCATGGCACGCAACGGCTTCCTCATGCCCAAGTCGATGCACCACACGCTCTTGCAGCTCTGGCTCCTCATGGACATTCCCACCACGGGACAACGGCAAGCCCTTCTACGAAACACAGACATCTGGACCGATCAGCAACTATACAATGCGCAGCTGCTCTTCGTCAAGCTCTCCCTGATGTTCAACAGCTCCATCTACGGGCCCCTCTCCAACGAACTCCTCCACCTGTCTCTCGGTGAAAAGGGGCTCTACCCGCTCTGGCAGCTCCTCATGCGGAAACGGTTCACCACCCTTCCCGAGGTTCTCGCATGGAAAGTCCGCTACAGCGGCGTGACTGTTCCCACTGATGCTGCCGTCTACGGTGTGCCCGCCCACGAAGTCGGCATAGGACACATGGAGGGTTGGGGCCTCGGAGAGATGCACCTCCAGCGACCAGACGAGCTTATCCCGACCGAGGCTGTTGCGCGGGGCCTCGAGCTGGACGAGCACATCATGTACATGATGATTTGGGGGACCATTGACTTTGCCACTGCGGAGAATATCGTGCCCACCGAGGAGGACATGTACATATCGGATGAGGAAGAGACGCTCGAGCACATGGATACGACGGGCCACTGGAAGGAGAAGCACGCGTTGAAGAAGCGCTTCCTGGAGCTGACGGCTTTGCAGCAGGGGCAGATTGTGGCAGATGACGAAGATGACCGCATGCGAGCATTGGCCTGGACGGGGGGCGGCACGGGTGGGCCAGTGGCATCAGGTTCGGGTGACGACTTGGATGACGAGGCGGCGCCGTATACGCTGGATGATGAAATCAGACGAGGATATATTGTTCGTCAACGGAGCAGGAAGGAAAGCCAGGTTGTGCCCCCGTGCAGCACGGCTGATGCCCAAGGCTGGTGTGACTTTGTGGAGGCTGCTCTGAGGACTGTGCCTCCGGAATGTAGTGTGGATCAGGAACTCCGCGCGCAGGTCTTTCAAGATGATGAGGATGAGGAGATACATGGGGATTGGGACTGGGAGGCCTGGCTGGCTGAGCAGGGGGGCAATGGACACCCTGCCGTGGGGGGTTCGTCGACAGAGCAAGATGTACGAGAGGGTGAGGGTGAGAGTGAGGAAGAGGAAGAGGACGAGGATGATGAGTTTGAGACTGACGACGACGACGAGTCAGAAACCATTATCCTGGGTGAGCAGCATTCACTACAAGAGGAATCAGACGGCAGCGAGGACTACGAGATGGAGGCTGGGCATGACGGGGATGGTACTGGATCTAAGACTGCTGAGGATGGCAGTGAGCAAGACGAGGAGGAACGTGCAAAAGCCAGACACTCGCTGCTCTTCGAGGCAAGCGAATACTTTAGACTGGATTCGACTACATGCCTGAGCGAGCAGCTGCGTGGGCTACTTCAGGAACACGTCCCCCAGCTGGTGATTCCGGAAGAAGCAGTAAGGCAAAGGCATGCCTCGGTATTGAGAGAGCGTCGGTATAAAGGGTAAAGAGGAGACATGACGGAAGAGGAAGAAAGAGAAGGAAACGTAGCGGAGAATAGGGAAGAAGAAATGCAAGAAGGCATGTTCTAAATAGACACATGTATGGAGAATAGAGACCGTTTTGGCACAGGAGTTGGTGGCGTACTAGCCCCTTTCTATTATAACGCAGACTCCAATATGCGTAATGTCATGCAACTCAGCCTAACTGATCTTTGTGACTTTTGTACTGTGAGAGGTGGTTTGAGAGGTGGTTTGAGGGCACGGGGAGAAAGCTCCAAGGAGAGCAAGAAAGAAGAACACAGAGAGAAAGCTGGCATGCGGTCATCGCGAAATGAACTCTTGCCAGTATGTAGAGGACTACGACTCTACGAAAAAGATGAGAACTAATACCAGGTAGATACTGTAATCAGAGACAACGTCACAGCACAGCAGAGGCATAATCCAGAACATCAGCCAAACATACCACATAGCCAACAGCACACAATGTCCATAGAGACTGATAATATCTTTGCTGTATAAAAAGAGACCACAAAATGAACGAAAGAAAGAAACCAACACCCACAAGTCCTAGATCCGCAACCTCCCCCCCAACGGTGCCAACCTATAATAAGTTGAGAGGGTAAAATATAAAAACCTAGACATGGAAGCTGATGGAAGAAAGTAACTGGGGAAAAAACAAAATCCTCAACTCATACGCCACCGGCCAAAAAGGAAACAAGAAGAATTCCCTGACACACTCCCTTTTCGCTATGCACCCATCCTCATGGGGACGCTAAGGCTTAAATTTTTCTTTCTTTCTCAGCAAAATGCCATGCCACGCACGATTCCGTTCCCACAAGTGCCAAATGTGTTCCAAAGGTTCCAAGTCCAAGTCCAAGTCCAAAATACATGTCGAGAAATCAGAATAACACGAAAAAGAGAGAGAGAAAAAAAAAAGGAGATATTCCGCCTACTCCGCCCCCCCCCCCCCTTTCCGTGTGCCAGGATCGTCAGCCATCCACCCCTTCGTTATGGCAACAAGCCGCGAGAGAGGGGGAGAGGGTTGAGATGATCCAACAAACACAAACAAGAGGATATACCAGCAAAAGATGGTTCAACTCTTGTTCCTGGACAAGCATCGTACGTGTAGTGTAGCCCGGGCCCTCATCGACGGCAGAGTAAGTCGCGACCAACAATGCATCACTAGTTCCTTTTCTTCTCCCTTGCCTCTTTTTTTCTTCTCGTTCCCCCCACTACCACACCACCAACCACAGCACGCCTGAAAGAATAGTCCAACACTCCGTTCCTTGATCCTGCAACACAAACGAGTCAAAGCGGACCAACGAAAAAAAAAAAAAGAAACCAATGCCCACACCGATGCCTCCTGATTCCATTCGCAAAGACACAAAAACACCAAGCCGAAGATCTGCCTAAGAAGGTAAGAAGGGGAGGTAGGTATATTCTGGATGAGTCAAGTCCATGCCCCTGTTAATTTCATTCCCAAAAAAACCGTTCCTATGACGTATGTAGGCGAAAATGGTACCACAGCACAAATTGTCAAAGTGAGATTGATTGGCCCATTAAAACATAATCTCGGTTGAACGAGCAGCCGGTCTCTGGACTTTCTTTAATTTTGCGCAAGTAAACAAACATGTTGTGCTGTTTTGCCTTAGGCGGGTGACTTGCTTGGCGCGGCACCACCGCCATTCTGGCGAGGGTCACTGCCGCCAACGCTGAGTCCGCCCATACCGGAAGAGAGGAATGCGAATGGATCATTTTCACCGCCATTGTTGTTATTGTTGTAAAAGTTGTTCGAGGGAGGCGCCCCAGCGGACGCGGGGCCGTTAGAAGCGGACTGGAAAGCGGCTTCGGCAGCTCTGCTATCAAAAGGGCCGGCGGAGTGCGCACCGGGGCCCGGAACGTAGCTCTGGTTGTTCATGGAACTGGTGTAAGCTCCCGCGTGGCCGCCAAGACCAGAGGGGAGGAAGTGGCTGGGGGGGCCGCCAAAGTGCTGGTTGTATCCAACGGCAGATCCAAAAGCGTTGGCCGAATTGTAATGTCCTGGTCCAGGTCCGTGTCCGAGCCCAGGTCCAGGAGTGCCCGCCATAGAGCCCTGGCTCATGCTGTATTGAGACGCATTATCCATGGGAGAGGGATAGCCAGAGTCAGCAACGATGGCGGCACCAGCTCGGCTGGCTCCGCAGCGAAGACAGCACACATTCTTGGCAAAGTTGTGGTAGCCGCACACCTCGTTGCCGCATTTCCAATCGCCGGCCCGGAAAGGCACCACGCCACCTCCGCCCATGCGACCACCGCCATGTCCCATGGGTCCGTGATGTCCACCATGAGGAGGGGGCATGATGGCAGGGGGACCGTAACCACCTCCGTAGCCACCGTAGCCTCCAGGGACGTCGTGACCAGGACCGGAGCCGGCGGCGGGGAAGGAGCATCGGAAACAAGCAGTTCGGCGCTGGAAGTTAGAGAAGCCGCACGAAGGGCATGTCCAATCGCCAGGTCTGGGTCTGTTCTTGCTTGGGGGGAAGGGAGTAAGAATGTCTTGAGCACGATCCAGAACGCGACTGGAAGAGGGCGAAACTTCAATGGCCTTTTCATTTAGTGCACGACCGTTCATACACAAGCTTTCGGCAGCCTGCAGCGTGATGTTAGCCTCGGTTGAGTGATGGAGGGAGCCGGACGCTCGTCCTGCTTCCCCCGGGGGTGCCTGTCATCTTTGAAGGAAAAGAGACAAGATGGGAGCACGAACGACGGAAACTCACCTCTTCATGGGACGAAAACACAGCAAAACCAGTTCCGGTAGGTTTGTGCTGCTCTGGGGTACGCAGCGTCCAAAAAGCAATGGGGCGCCCACCAAACTGCGTAAACCAGCTCTCCAGCTCGGATTGAGTCGTATCGTGAGGCAGCCCAGACATGTGAAGGACCTTGCTCCTCTCGGAGAGAAAGGCTCGCACATCAGCTCTGGCATCCATGGGTCGAGTCAATACATCTGCATGATCCTGAGGAGGCTGCGACTTGCGGATCAAGCCTCGCAGAACACGTGCAAGAGTTATGGCCTCTTCCATGGCGCGTCGTGGTGACGCAGGAGCCAAGGCCTGCAGGTGGAAGGGCAAGTTGTGCTTGATTGGGGCGCTTGATTGAATTGGTTCGACTTCGAGAGCGGCACAGATGTTGGAGAGCATCGAGGGACCAAAGGGAAGGGACTCGGGGTGGTGCTGTTGCCATCGCTGATATTCTGTTCGGAGATCGAATGTGCGGGAGTGCTGCAGATACGGGGGCAGGACAACGGCTTTGTCACGGGCTTCCCGTGGAAGCTGTACACGGAGATCCCATGCGTCAAGTGTGACAAAAACAAAATCAAGATTCTTGGACGTCAGGTACTCGGTAGCAAATGTATCGAATCGAGATATAGCGTCCTTAAAAGTACCCGCGTTCCGAACATGCTCCCAGGTAAGGGTCGTTAGGCTCGCTGTGCACGCCAAGTCGGTCAGATATTATTCTTCCATTGCTTATATTCCATGGCACTTCAAGATAGGCACGGGGTTGACTCGGCAGAAGTGTGATGGTACAGTCGTCAAGACATTTCAGGAAATTGATATACGTCAGGTCAAGGGGTGCTCTGCTGGCTGCATAGACTCACTGCAAAGAGGCGTAATAGGCGTGTTCACAGGCTTAACGAGGACACTTTCGTGGGTGATCTAATTATGAGAAAATCCAGGGTTAGCAATTGTCAGAGAAAGAACGCATTGATGGGATGCTGTTTTGCGGACGAGCCCATGTTCTGGGGGGGGGGGATATTCTTACCTCCTCAAGCGAGTTGGCGTCCAGGAGAATCCAGCCGAGCTCAATGACTTCAGCAGAGTCCTTGGTGACATAGACGCCGTGCTCGTCGCATGTAGTAGCAACATGAATCACAACATAACGATCAACATTGAGCCGGGAGGGCTGCTGGGAAGACATGATGGTTGGCTTCGCAGACGGTCGCAGATAGGCGCAGATTGTGAGGGCTCAATGAGCAATGCAGAAGACGGAGATTGGCGTCAGCAGCAGCAGCAACGTAACCTGCCGGCTCGTCGACTTGGAGGAACGAGATGTCGAGAGATGGAAGAGAGAGGACGGAGATGCAGCCTGTGACCCAGCCGGCTCTCCAGAAGGTATGACGGTGACGGAGGACGGTTGAACGGGGAGTCGATGGTGTTGTAACGACAAAAATCCAGCTGAAGCTTCAGGAGGTTTTTGCCGAGCGAAAAAGAGCCGCAGGCAGAACCGGACGGGACTGGAGAATTGCACGGGCCGACGACCGTGAGCAAGTTGAAAGCAACGAGAAACGAGAGGGGCCGCGCTTAAACTTAAACAGACCCTTCAGCCTTCAGCCTTCCGCTTTCCAGTCTCCAGAGCAGTAAGCGACGAGGGACCAGTGGGAACGCAACAAACGCAACACCACAAAAGACTGCTACTGTACGTATTGGCAAAAGTGCACCCTCAACAATTACACGCTGCTGGACGCGCCGCCGGAGCGCGATGGTATTATCTTCTTTTTTGTGCTGAAAAGCGCGCACATCTTCGCCCTTCACAGACGCCACCAGGAGCCAGGCTGCGCGCAAGGACTGAGGTTCGGGGGCAGCGATTTCTAACCAGACAGGGACGCGCAGATTATTAGAGCGGATCGTCGGGAGAAGCCAGGGCTCGACAAGGTTGAAGGCACACACAGCCATGTTTCCTCACTTTGTATACTCTGTCTGTACAGCGAACGCAGGCGCCATCCAAAGCCCTGGACGCACTGGGGCCGAACGAAATCGACGGGGCCTGTCAGATTTCCCACTGTTCAGTTCAGTCTTGACTCTTGACTCTTGACTCTTGACAAGTCGCGGGAACTGGAAGCCAAGCCTCCAACACAGGGGGCCACGGAATTCGAGAAGTCAAGTCTGGCGTGCTGGGATCAGGCCTGCCGCCTGGTCATCGGCAGCAGATTGGCTCATGATCTGGGGCGCAAATGAGTCCATATCCAACAACCAGGTGCGCGGTATCAGAACAGCTGTCAAACGCTCGAAACCACGGCCCACGGCCTTTGATCCTTTTGGAAACCCTGGGTAAAACGCGCGACCAACCGCTGTTTCATCCACCCGGCATGCGACTTGTTGATCTCTTGCTCGTTGATGCTGCATGCCACAAGACTGAAGTCAAGTTATCGACTTGACGGCGCGGTGTCTTAGGTCGTGCCAGTATCATCGGATGTCGCTCGAGCTACCGCCGGTGCATGGTTCCGAAGACTGCTCAGTGCTCAGTCCTCACCAGCCAGGGCCAGGGATTGCATGCTTTGCAGCCTCTGTCATCTCGTTGCAAGGTAATCATCTATGATCCGACAGAATGCGTATTCGTGGCGCAACAACCCGACTGTACCTGAGCATGCGGTGAGCCGCCAAACGCCACTTTATCCGCTGGTGCCGTGTTTCTTGCGGCAATTGCAATTCTCTCGCTGCGTTAGAACCGCCGATGCGGTGTTGCTCAGTTTGCCTACCGTTTGAGCATTTCAGAATTTGGACGGCGTTAACAAGGGAAGAAGAGGTTACTTCATAAGTTCATATACTGGCGACAACCGTGGTCAATGGTGAAGGAACTATCTATGGCAGGGCACGTGAACTTGGTGCGCGACTCGAGGGCTTTAACCGAACCACAGCATGAGGCACACGTCGCGTCATGATCGCGGATGCCATCCATTGTGTTTCCTGCCAACATCTCCACGGTTCAGTGCGAGCCTCTGCGGTACGGTCTTGCACTTATCTCGGCGGGACGCAGTTTTGCATTGGCTAGGTACTGCAGTTGTCCACTGGTAGAGGCTACTTGTTCGCAAAATGGCTCTGTCCATCTCGCGCGTCTGTCCAGAACACAGTGTTCAGCTTTACTCTTTTACTGGAATTGTTGCGCAGGAAGTCGTAACATGATTCCTTTTGTTCGACTATCACAACTTATGGCTGTGGTTACTCGGACTGGTCGCACAGGCAGATATGCATTGATCATTTCCTTGTGACCCCATCGTAGAAAATGCCTCTGTACTGTACAAGGCTCACCATCACAAACAAGTAGAAGGAGTCCAAGTAGGTACGCAACATTCCGAACCACACTCACAGCCAGTCTGTCTTGAACAATCATTGTCCATTGCTCTGCAGGTGTCACACATCTACAACATCCGTCGATGTAGACACGTTTCTTGCCACATGTTCCTGAGCAGGGTCGAGAAACAAACCCCATCCCTTCGATGGGCTCTCACTCCAGCAGTCGAGACGCCAACAAAGAGAAGTGTCTTGTTGTTTCGTCTGCTGCGCTCTACCGTCTCTGTCTCTGAAGCGGTCAAATTCGCGAGTTATCCACTCGAAACTGTAGTTTGTACTCTGATGCTGATGCACTGCCGGACATGTGCCGTCGTACAGAGACGCAACTACGAGAGTGCGCGCGTATTCGGAACGGTGCTTTGCGGCGGTAGCGAGCAGCATGTACCTACTTGGTTGTACTGCTGGTAGTTGGGTCAGCATTATCCTGTAGCTCCCGAGTTTCCTACCCATGTGGGAATTGAGGACCGGACACGGGGACTTCGCGGAGTACCAAGAAGAATACGGTCGCGAAGATGCCGCCCTGTTTAGTTCACCATTTCATGCACTGACGCTTCCCACTCAATGCTTCAAGAATAAAGTCCCTTCCGAACCCTCCACCCGTGTAGCTATGACGAAACGGCTGAAGATCTCCAAGCTCGACGGAAAACTTGATGCATGCTCATATTCGCAAATGAACAGCCATGACAAATATCTCCCGTCCAGCATAGGAGAGCCTAGCACTCGGCTCACGTACCGAAGTCAGCTCCAGCACGGGGATGAGATACATAGCTTCACAGCCTCGTGGCACACAACCCGCGCACGTGCAGACCACGTCATCTTGTTTCTCCTTTCACCATGTCGCACCCGTACCCGTTCCATGGCGGCCTAGAACTACGCCTTTGAACCATTTCTGACGTACCTACTCTGTATTCTTGTATTCTGCCATCATTCGCACGCGCAAGCTTGGAGCCTTGGAGCCTTGGAAGACAAAGGACACTGGACACTGGACACTGGACACAAAGTGGTTCTATTCCTGGAAACCTGGCAAACGTCGTCGCCCCGCCACCCACTGCGGATATCCTAGAGACTAGAGCCCAGAGCCCAATTCCAACTTCCTACGAAACCGAAAGCTGCATTTGCAACCACACAACCGGATCCTCTCTCGTCACCGGCATTCTACCTACAGGCTTGCACGTTGAGTCTTTCTTCACTCACATCACGATCTGCCGCCTTCCGCTCTCTGTTTCCGCCGCATCACGCATTTGCGCTTCTCCGCATACCGGGAACGTGCTTCCAATTACCTGTCGTCCACCATGGGTGCCGCATCCGCCGTCCTTACCATCATTATCACCATCTTCTGTGAGTATCGTCGCGCCCCCTCCCAACGAAACACAGATTACGATCCGTTCCTGGTGGCTAACTTGTTGTGAAAAGTCCCTCCACTGGGAGTATGGCTCTTGGCAGGATGTGGAATGGGTACGTTGTTTGTTCCTTAAAGATCTTGTGCTTGCGTTGTACAGATTGCATGATTCCGAAATCGTCCCCGCCGTTGGCCTTGAATACTAATCAACGCGGAACAGACTTGTTCATCAATATCTGTTTGACCCTCCTGGGATACCTTCCGGGCCACGTACACGCGTTTTACCTGGAGTATGTCTACTACGATCGCCGTGAGGAGGCTCTTCAAGGACGAACGCCTGCGCGTCGTGCGCCGGGGGTATACTCTGATAATGTCCAGACTGGCGGGGGGGGCTATGGCACGATTGCGCAGCCGACTGCTTGAGGGGGAGGGGTCGGTGTGGTAGACATTGGGCGTGATCGTTCAACTTGGGCGAGGGAGAGAGATGCGATGCAGTAATGGATCGTGTCGTATCTTAATGGTGGGCCTCATGGCCATTGAGTTTCTCATGCCTGGGATCCCAAAACTAGAGTTGGCGACTATGTTGTACGGGATGGATGTGCTGGTATTTTGTGAATGCATGATTCCATGGAGAGCAGCTCTGATGAGCTTGTTTGGGTGTGAGCCGACAATTCTTGCGTGTTCGAATGCTTTCTGCAATTAAGTACCTGTTGTCGTCATTCAGAGTCTCATAGCATGTTCTTACTCTAATACTACAATGAACCTCGAATCATGTTAGCAAATTACAAGTCTCTGCTCTCCTCATTCCACCTTCAATGCCTTTGTTGACCCGTTGATTTCACAGACATAGCAGGTCAAATGACCGGTATTCAGAGATGGTTCCAACTTGGGCCAGCAATGCCCAGATCACATTCCCACTGAAATAAGGGCCGTATTGCAAAGGATGCTAATTGATGCGGCTCCCTTGTATTTCGGAGCGGGCATAGGTGGTCTCACTGAGTCACTGGGCTCCCTGTGCGACAGTCAGGTACAAAACAGTGTGAAGTTGTGTGACGTTCTATAGCCCTGTAAAGATGTAACTTCAGCCCAGTTACGTAAAGAAGGTCATCAGAGTGGTGTGGAAGCAGTTTAGAGTTGTTCTGTGAGAAGCTGTGTCGCATCAGGCACTGTTGGTGTTTGGATGTTTTGCCGCCCATTGATTGCGTTTACACGGTGGCGCCCGTCCCGGTCTTGGACTCTTTTGTCCCATCCGTTATTGTTTCCCCCCCTCACCATCTTCACATGCATCCCAAGTTCCCAACGCACACCATCAGACAGACAGACACCAGCTACTCCGTACATACTCTGCCCATCCGCCCGAGTTATGGCAAATGATGTCCAAACAGGAACAGAAACAAAAGCTCCCTCAACGTGGCCTGCCACGTCGGCTTCCCCAAGCCTATGCCCACCTTTGATTGGACCGCTCACCGTACCGCACCGCACCAGGTTTGGCCAACACAGCAAGACAAGAGGGGTGCTCACAGGGTCCTAGGGAAAACAGCGGATGCAATGCGCAGGTGTCAAGTGGCCAACGCTAAACGAGCACATGGGAAGAACAAAGTCGCCGTTTTGATAAAACCTGGCGACAACGCATCTCATGAACCGGTTCGTGGTTCGTGGTTCGTGGTTCGTGGGGGGGGTCTCAGTAAGAAACTCGGTGTAGCACCTTGTGCTGGGTCTAGGCGAGGAATCGGAGACGACTAGAGAACTAGAGGCTCTACACGGTCCAATCCCCGCTCCAAGGCCCGTTTTGTGTGTCTTGGGTTGTCCGGTTGCCCTGATTGTCTGGAATGAGAAATTCTCTATTTCTATTATTGTATTTCCGTCCTCATTCTTCCCTTACAAGTTGCAACTCAACATCTTTTACCTGCAGCCAGTGTTCCGTTGCTGCGATCCGACTCTCCCGGTCTTTTGGCCAGAGAAGAGCGGCGCATTCAAGGGAGACAGCACCATCGCACCGACGCACACGTTTGGGCTTGTCCCTTGACTCCCTTGTCGGCGGTCGCCATCCTGGTCTGACAGGCTGACGAGAAGACACGGATCGCTGAGCAAGCAATTAAAGCTTTGGGGAGAATCAGACGAAATCGAATTTCCCGACAACACCGCATTTTTGTCCTCCTCATCTCATCAATACCTTACATACGGAGTACTCCGTACCCTAACGCCCTTCATCTGTCCCCCCCCCCCAGCTGCAAGGTTCGAGCACGATTCGCTTCGTTTGCTTCGGTCCCGCGGTGCTTTTCGTTAGTCAAACTCTACTTTGATATTCGGATCAATTTTCCGAAAAGAAGAATCGCTTTCGGCCATTGCCTGTGCAGTGCATGCAGCAGCAGCAGCAGCAGCCATTTGATCGGCTTGCTCAACATGGCCTCAACACAACTCACCCATGGCCCTCTCCGCGCCCAACACGCGCACTCTCGCCAGCCAGCCTCCGCGACACCATCGTCAAGTCGTCGTGCTAGCAGCGACCAGGCGAGACGTCCGCTCCCCCTGATAACACGTCCATGGGGGCCAAACTCGACATCCACAAGCGCGTCGTCCACCAGCGTCGTCCCTCAAACCGCAGAGGGCAAAGCCATCCCCGTGGACGGCGCAACGGCGGAAAACCGAACTCTGGCGCTGCGCGAAATCAACAACCAGTTCCCCAGCCGGCAGAGATGCACCAACTCGAAGAATGATGCACAATCGGGCATCAGCGAACCCGTCGTGGTACGCACGTATTATGCGCCTGCTCCACGTCGCCACGATGCGACAGCTTACAGTGGAGTGGCATCCAAAGCGGGGGCAACGGCCATTGGTGCAGCCCGCCGTCTCGCATTCGCCAGTCATCTCTCTCCAGCTGCGCGGACAACAAATAACAACATGGGGAAAGCACCTGCCTTGGATGTATGCCAAGACCAAGGCACGCATCTGCCGCCAATCAAGGCCTTTACATTCAAGAGCTTCATGGCTCACTCAGAGGCGCACTCTGGGCCCGACGGCATTAATGCAGACCTGGATAGGATCGCAGAGATATGTGCCCGATCGCGTTATTGCTTGAGTGATCAGTACGAGGTGCATTATACTCCGCGCGGATCGAGAGTCACTTTCCATGCCACGGGCTCGCATCAGGAGCCTCGGGACGGGCCGGCGCTGCCCTTCCAGGTTGTCCCCTTGAGGAATGGCCAGCAGGATGTGCATAATTTGGCAAACCACCGGCGCAGGAGGCGCTTCGGCAGGATGAGCAGCAGAGCCGTGGGCACACTGGAGACCATTGTCTCTGTGAGCCGTTCCTCTGAGGAGGATGACGCGGAGAGGAAAGCGGCCACAGCGACTCAAAAGACGTCTGGGTCGTCTTCCCCGAGAGCAGCTTCACCTCTTGCGGGACGAGAATTGTCTGACTCGCAGGATGAGACGCGGCCGCCACTGCCGCCGAGAAGACACTCTACCTCGTTGGCCCTGATCGAACCCTCCAGACAGAATCGTTCGGCATCGGATCCGACTGCGTTTCGGGCCGCCTCGTCAGCTTTGGTCAGCGAGCCGGCCTTGCCACAGGCCTCGGCCAGACAACTGGAAACGCGAACTGCATCGTCGGCAGCCCGGCCGATCAAGGCCCAAAGATATCACGCTCGAGCACTATCGGCTCCCTTGGCGAGTGGGCGGGATGCGCATTTCGTGCGAGGATCCATCTCGCCAGTTCATCACCAGGGCGCTCCGGGCAAGACTGTCTTGTCCTCTATATCCGGCTGGCTGCCCTGGACGTCCGCGTCTGCTGTCCCACCGGGCCGGGCCGAGAGCAGCTTGCGGTATCTGCTGCATACTACTGAGCACAAGGCGAAGAGCACTGCTGGAGTTATGACGTAGTATGGATGGGCGCGAGGAGAATGAGAAGAATAAGTCGAGGGAATTGGCGGATCGGTGTACTCCAGAGGTTGCAGTGGCCGACTCTTAGCTCCAGAGAGGCATGGACAGTTTTGAGTACTACAGACTCTTGGCAACGGATGCCATGATGTGAATTTGTTTTGGATTTGTGATTTACATGGCTCTCACTGTTTTTCATTTCTTTTCATTCATTCATTCATTCATTCATTCATTCATTCAATCTTTTTAAGTTATTTCTTTCTTTCCACCTGTTTTTTTTTCTTTCCAACATCCCTCTTTCTTCTCTTCGTGCTCACTCCTTTAGCTTCGGCAATGGCAAGCATGTATGGTTAGCGAGTATCTACACTCCTGTTCGCTTCAAACCAATCAGAGAAATCTTGCTCTCATTGCAACCCGCAATTGCAACTCCAAGTAAGTTCCGTTATTTTACCCAGGCATGTGAGCAAATGTGTACCTAGTGCGGGTAGAGAAATGGGGGGCCTACGATATGTGCTTTGCCAGGAGGCTCAACGGCTGTCGTCTTGTTCCTTGGAATCGGAAACCGATGGTAGGGCGCCGGGACGTGTAGATGGAGGCCACATTCAGAAAGTAGAAGGCTACTGTACCTACCAAAGACGTGAATGCGACAGTTGCGGGTGCCAGTTGGTCTGTCTGTATAGCCCATGTGCTCCGCAAGTCCAAAAGACGAGTGACGCAGAGCGCAGAGTACATAGTAGCAAGCTTAGGTGAACGATCTCTGGGCCGAGCCGGGCTGGGCGAAAGAGAGGGAAGGGAGCTGGAAGGCAACATGCCCGACATTGCACATCAGTCGATGACGAACAAAGTAAAAAGTATGAACTCGTGAACCATTGACTCCTGAAACATGAAACTTGAGCTCTAGCAAGTAAAATTCATTAAAAAATTCGAAACCAATCCACCACAGTAGGTAAAGGTCATCATCACACAACAATCGTAAATGTCCTCCCCCGGCCACCACCATCCCAAGACCATCTCGAGCTCAGCAACCACCCCTCTTGCGATCTCGGTTTCCACCCCTTCTTTCCGATCTGCAGCCCATCGCAATTTAGGCATGCATTCAGGTCACTTTACCACGGCATACGAGGCGCGTACCCGTTGTCGACGGTAGCTTGCTTAGCAGCAGCGGGATGGCCTCCAACGCGAGGAGCCGCAAGTTGATCCCTGTGGGGAAGAGGCGCGGGAGCAGCCATGATGGCCGTTGCGAGGCAGGCCATGATGATGGAGATGGAGCGCATGATGGTGGAAGGCGGAAAGGCTGGAGCCCAGAGGTAGAAGATGGGTTTTCGTTTTAACTGAACTGAGGAAACGCCGCTCGCTGTTGAAGATGCGGTGTTTTGTTTTGTGTGTGGACGTAGGAAGTTTGGACGTATACGGAGTAGACGAATGTACGTTAGAACTTAGATGTGTGTGTGTGTGTGTGTTTGTGTGAATGTATGTATGTGTAAATGTATATAAAGGATGTGTGAATGTCAAGACGTGTCAATGTATGTACGCAAGAATGAACGTATGAAAAAAGTAAGCAGCCAGAGAAGTCGAGAGTAGAGACGATCCGGATCTACAAGCCCTTCAATAGCTTGCCGGCACACCGGATACCAGGGATTCCTCATCCCCTTTATACTTATACCACGCCAAGTTCCAAGTTCCAACCCCCCTCAGGCCAAGCTCGTCCCGCCCATCCCCAATCCCATCCACAGGTGACAGCGGTCAAGACCATCTCCGGAACGGTACAGACACAGACTATTTATGTAGCCCATATTTGCCAGTGATCGATCATCGACCTTCCCCTCTGCCGTTGCCGTACTCCGTACATGGCCCAGATCCCATCTCCCCGATTTTTTCACGCCCACCGCTGCCGACGCAGGTACCGCGAGCCAATCCTGGTCCAAGTATGTATCGAGGGAATATGTACGGAGTAAAAACCGCAAGAAAGCTACCTAGATATGTACATACTGTACTCCGTATGTACGGTCGAGGCCCTCAGCCCATAAGACAAGTTCGTGTTTCCATGCGTGGAGTCTGACACTATCGGAAGCAATGGGTTCAGTTGGCTCAGAAAATGAGACACTGATGCCTGACATGTACATGGAAATGGGGAAGAAAGCCAGACATGCCGTTGCTGCCAGCTGGCCTGGCCTGGGCAATGGGCATGAAACCTGGTTCGTTCGGCTGGGCCTCGATCTAACACAAACCATCACCACCGAGGGGGGCCCGGGCCTTGCCCTCTTTCTTCATTCTCTTCTCTTCTCGTCCTCTTGTGCTCTAATTACCCTGTCGTTCTTGAGCCCGTATTTATCTTCTCTGTTGTCATCCTTTTCTCGCCCCCTTCCGCGCTCATTGCCGCAACAAACGTCCTCACTCCGTGAGTCTGTGACTCCGTAGAAGATCGGACAAGGAACAAGGAACAGGGGAACGAAGAAGAGTGGGAAAAGCCACAAGTTGACAATTCGCGATTGATACCGCCAAGTATTCTGTGAATCGAAAAAAAGAAAAAAAAAGAAGGAAAGGAAAGGGAAAGGGAAAGGAAAAGGAGAAAAAGAAAGGAGAAGAGGGGGGGCCCATCGGACCGGGGTGGGTGGCGGGGGGGGGGGGGGGGGAGGGAGGATCTTCATGCCAAGGAAGAGG
>SRPO01000306.1:0-27899 GCA_018360065.1 Claviceps pazoutovae
TATTGGTCGTGGACATCGTAGCCGGCATTGTCAAGCATCGCCGCAAACATAGGCGCGGTACTGTGCCACCATAGTCGCTGTTCATTACTGGGGAAATCAAAGATCAGACTCAAAATTTCGTAAACACCGTTTCCTGGGTCCTTTGCGGTCGACATGGCTGCATTTACTTTTGGGCAAGAGAAGGAGTCGACTTCTGTTTCACACATCGTTAAAGTGGTCCAAAATTTGTAGTTCCTTCCGCGACTTACTAAATTGCTTTATGTTCATTTTTTTTCCTTGAGCGGCTGAAACGTATCGATCTGACCGTGGCTGTGTTACTTGAGGTGTGGTCAAAAAAAGAATGTCGTAGTAAATGCGATCGGTCATTTGACTACATGAGATAGATCATCTTACACGCAGTTGTTGTGTTACGTGGTTACGAGGAGGAGATTATTCACAAACTCGCCAGTCTGACATCAGCCGTTGATAAAACGAATACTTTTGCTTGACCCAGATTGTCCGGACCAGTCCTCATACATATACCTCGAATGGGCGATGCCAAGCATCGTGAGTCGTGACAGATGACACTGCCAAGATGATAGCTCGTCGCATCATTGACATCCTGAATCTTCTGTGCTTATTCATAGATATCTATCAATGAACTACGAAAGAACCACTTCCCCGCGTGCTATGTTAACAGTCATAAGAAATGTGCGCAATGCTCTCAAATTCTCCGTCATTCATACCAAATCTCTTACCTACCTATTCTTTTTATTTAATCATCTTGTAAAGAGAAAGCGAAAATGACGGTCCTACTGACAGGAGGGACCGGGAGGACTGCGAGGCACATCGCTGGCATCTTCCGTCAAACCAATGTTCCCTTTTTGGTCGCATCTCGTTCCAGCAGCCCAGGAACAGCGGGAAACCATCGCAAATTTGATTGGCTGGACGAAGAGACGTTTCCGAATGCCCTGTCAGTCGATCAAGACATGAAGCCAGTCTCCGTGGTCTGGCTATGTCCCCCGCCACTCTACGACTTGGCCCCGCCAGTCATCAACTTCATCGACTTTGCCGTAACCCACAACGTCAAGAAATTCGTCCTGCTGAGTGCAAGCGTGATACAGAAAGGTGGACCTGCCATGGGAAAGATTCATGAGCATTTAGATTCGATCAAGGATGTCACGTATGCCGTACTGCGACCGACTTGGTTCATGGGTAAGATGATTTATATGCTTTTTTTGGGCGTCGAGGGAGGAGGAGGTAGCCTCAGGAGGAGGGGGGGGGGGCATTGTCGTGCTCGAATCTGACACGATTCATAGAGAACTTTTCGACTAAAGGTGAAATACAATATGAAGCGATCAGGCGTGACAGCACAGTCTACTCCGCTACCGGAAATGGCAAGATTCCGTTCATTTCTGTGGTTGACATTGCACGCGTTGCGGCCTGCGCACTCACGGCAGAAACTCTGAATAACTCGGACCACGTTCTTCAGGGTCCAGACTTGCTGACTTACGACGAGGTAAGAAGGTTCAGTACGAGTGTTGCAAACTCTATAACTGAGACTCCAATGATGGCTGTGATACAGAATTTGATAGATCGACACGAAAATTCAACGACTAACAAGATAATCGTAGGTGGCACAGGCGCTTACCGGAGTACTGGGCAGGAAAATCACCCATACGAAAATGACAGAGGGTGAGCTTGCAGAGAAGCTGATGGAAGAGGGCGTGACGCCCGAAGAAGCATACATGCATGCTGCAATGGACTCGATGATAAAGTCAGGGTCGGAGGAAAGGGTGGTTAGTGATGAAGTAAAAGCGTGGACTGGCGTCAAACCCCGAGGCTTCATCAATTTCGCATTGAGCGAAAAAGCAGCCTGGCGTCCAAGGAAGTGAACTACAGTTTGTTGATATTCTGAAGGCTGCAGAACCGTGCAGTGCCTACTCGAGATGAAGATTTCCATGTCATGCACTCTCGTTGTTCCAGTGTCAGCCATGACTCGTGACTGGTCTGTATACTGTTCGTCCAGGCCCTGATTGTGAGAATGAGCGTTTGAGTCCTTTGCAAAGTGAACGAGAGATGATTTGATACAACACGTATGAAATAGCAGGCACGGCTACGGCCCAACGTAAGAATCAGCCTCGTCTACCTCATATAGCGTATGAGCCATATGGCCGCCCATATCTACGTGACTACGTCAACTTTAATTCATAAATTGCGACGTCGCAGCCCTCATTTGTCCAGACCATTCCCTGATCAACTCCAGAGTCCAAAAAGAGCTTTTGACGCTCTTTTTCGTCATACTTGTAACTGCATGCAAACCGAACCTTTTCCTCCTTCTTGACAACGATATCCTGCAGCATAGACCCCAGACAGACGTCCTCAAAGCGTGGAATCAGCGAAGCCTCGTGTCTTCCAAGCGCAAAATTCCATTCGCTGAGGTAATGCCAGTCTTCCGGTATCAGATTACAAGACAGCACCTTTTCGTCAATGCCATCATCGACTCGATCGCAGAGAAGTGCCTTGGCGTACGTTAAAGCTTGCAAGGCAAACGGTACCACTCCATCGCTCGTGTACGCCCTTGTAACCTTTGTCGGCACCTTGCAACTGTCAAGACTCAATAAAATGGAGCTCTTGTTTTTGGATGCCCCTGTGAGTGCATGGTTGGCAATGTTCTGCAGAAATACCGCTGCATTGTGGCGCGAGAAGTTTCCGATGGTCAATCCCAGCAACAGCACGCAATGAGGCAGATCGCGAATCTCTGGCGTTTCATTGACCCAGCGCAAGCCGTCCTCGAATGTGCCATGCAGGCCCGCGAAACGGACGTGGCGAAACTTCGAGGATGGAATCTCCTTGAGGGTGAACGCTAATTGAGGCGCGCTGATATCAAGCGCAAAGTACAAAATGTCTTTCTCTTGCGCTTCCAATGCCTCTAGAAGGCAGGCAACCTTTTCAAGGTTACTTGTTCGATGTACGACAGAGTTGGACAACGTCAGTTTCAGGATCTTGCACCCCCCTTATGGTTCGAAAATAACAAATAGAAGCAGAAAATCCAAACGCAAACAGAAGAACTACAAGTGACTTACGCGCTACCAAGGTCTAGAATCACGCTACTTGAAGCAATAGATCGTGCTATATCGTTTCCCCCTTGCTTCAATATCTCGATCTCCTGACGTCGAGGATAAAAGTCTGGCTGGCGGGAATGATGATTCCAGTGCTCCAGTCCTTCGTTGGAGTAAAAAAGAAGAGGGGGGAGAGTTTTCGGTTGGCTCGTTAAGCCCTTGATAATTTGATCGGGAAGGGAATCCTCCACATGATTTGATCGAATGTCGATGACCGGAAGTTCAAGACCGGGCATCCTGAAATTGTATTTGGAACACTTGCAGGTTTGAAGCGGTAGATTGCCACGAGATAGGCAGCAGCGGGCTTTGAACAGGCCGAACACTCCTTTTTAAATGCCAATTTAGCCTTCCATGAGTCTAATATCTTGATTGCTCTTGTCGATGTCTCCATCACTGCCTCGGCCGTCTGATTCTTTATCAGCTTTTCACACAACGTGTCAATTAGTCGAGACTCAAACCCTTTGGAGTACACTAAGCACTTCGTCGATCCTCCCACGAGTTACAACCCTTCGCCCAACTGTACGACGAGCGATTTATGATACCGATAAGACTGGACGCTTTGGCACGGAAACCTCGACGCTTCCTGCAAATGCCTTCTGCATCCCAGACTTCACTACCAACTCCTAAACTAGTCATGAAAAGATGGCTAGGATCCCACACGGTTTTTGTGGCGGCGAGCCGCGCATAGTTGTCAGCGCCCCAATATCTGGCCTGAAACTCCTTCTCTTGAGGATCCCCCAAGTTACGATACGAGATTTTAGCGGTGGGATCTATGGAATAAAGAACAGGAAAATCTCGAGCGGTAAGATTATCCAAGGTCGAGAGCTTCCCCTCTACGGACGGTTCGACTGCTCGAACCAACGTCACCAATTGGGCAGCCTCACGCCAGGCAGGATGGAGAGCAATTTCGATGGCAGTATTTTTGGAGACACGACCGCCCAGATTACTAGTGAAGACTATGTCGTTGGGTTTCAGTGTCAATTCCGAAAGCTTACTCGCAATCAGTGCCGGCCCGTCGGTTGCGTGAAATGTGGCGGCAGAGATCAACACAGATGCTTCCAGGATGCCGTAGTGAGGAGGATAAATGTCCGGCTTCATGCGAAGCTCTGAGCTTGCTTTTTTCTGCACTCTGACAGACGTTGATGCTGAGATGCCGTGAGTCTTTAGGGCCCTCGCCTCTGAGCGAAGTAGCTGGATCGCGTGCGTCTCGTCGGTCAGGTTTGCAAAATGAAGTTCCAATCCGGCTTGGAGAGAGTCCTTGGTCGGTGCCGATATGAGAAGCTGACCGGCCACATGCAAATTGTTGAAACGTTGCAGCAGGCGAAGAAGCTCATGCACTCCCTCTTTCCAAAACAGGACGTTTGCGGCCGCCGCTTCAATCTTTGTGGATATGACCGTGACAGGATCATCAGGAAACACTCGGACTGTGGCTTCAGTCACAACTCCAAATGTCCCTCCTCCGCCGCCCTTCAGGGCCCAGAATAGGTCTTGATTGTTGTCTTCATTGGCAGTAATCAGGTCACCCTAAACCTTCTGGATGAGCAGCAAGCTTCAGACTTTCGGATTTTTTTTTCGCAGATGTACTTACATTCGCAGTCACTACCTGATATTCCAAGACTTGATCTACGGCAAGGCCTCTGGTGAAGCTTTGAAAGCTGGAGACACCACCGCCTTGCAGAAAACCTCCTACTGCACCCACGGTAGGACACTCACCTCCCAAGATGGTGTAACCGTTCTTGGCACCATGAACGTATGCTTGCCACTGCATGACCCCAGCACCCAATGTGACGGCAGGCCCACGGCCCGTGGTTGATCCTCTCGCAATAAAATTCTTGTGCAAAGATATGTTCTGGAGCAGGCTAGTATGTATCTGGAACGAATGAGGAGCACTTGATCGTCCCGCGCTGTCATGGCCCGTATTCTTGATCACCAAGCGCAGATTATGACGGCTCGCGAATCTAACCGAAGCCTGGATATCGGAGGTTGACCGAACAACGGCCGAGTAAAGTGGGAGTCGGCCTTGGGTGCAAACTGATTGGCGTCGCTCCATCGGCGATGTGGTATAAGGACAGAATTCATCCACGCCGTTGCCAATTTCCCATACCCAATCCTGGAGCGTGTCTTGGTAGTGATACCGGATTAGAGTAATTCATTATCCATTTTCGATCGTGGGAATGGTAGCTTACGAGGATTAGAGGCTCGCCAACCGCTGTCGACGACTAGACTCGACAAGTTCGCACATGCAGAGGCATCGTATTCTGAGCCATGACAGACAGAAGCCACCGGTCTGATGTGTACCAGACTTCCCTGCAGGGAGTCGTTCAAAGCGTGCCAGTCGACCGCGCTGGGCCAACATGGCTCCCAAGGCCGGCATCGACAGCGACCTGACGGCGCCCACAATACGGATGTGATGAGAGCAAAGCAGGCCACGGGGCCGAGAAGGTAATACATTGCCCGCTTCGCTGCGAGCAGAAAAAGAACGAGGATAATAGTGCGGGGCCAATGGTGTAACTCATGAATGAGTTGAAATCTAAATGCGCCCCAGAGCGCCTCTGTAGCTTTGCTTTATAATGAGAACCGTTTATGTTCATTCGACGTAAGCTCGTCGGGGAGTTTGTTGATATTTGTCCACGAAAGTTTCAATTCAGGCAACACAGGACTACGGCCAGGCAACGCCGCAATGCGCGAACTATCTTTGATGCGAAAAAAACGACCCGTTTCAAATAGATTTAAGGCTTGTTCCGATCCGTTGATGCCGTGGAAACCGAGGCACGAACCTATACCCAGAGTCTCAGAGCGCAAATCAGTCCTGGTCGTCCAAACTCGTAAGACGAAACAGCCGTCCTCGGAAAGATATGCCGTCCATGACGTCCAAAGTATTTGCCATCACGGGCGGTGCTTCTGGGATTGGTGCGGCGACTTGTCGACTACTCGCCGAACGCGGCGCTGCCGTCATCTGTCTGGCGGACGTCAGTAGCACCAATTTCACCTCCCTACAAGAGTCCATCGGCAAAATCAACCCATCTACTCTTGTCTATTGCACCGAAGTAGACGTCAGGTCGGCCGACAAGGTGGACCAGTGGCTACAAAGCATCGTTTCTACCCATGGAGATCTACACGGCGCAGCTAATGTGGCCGGCATCGCACAGGGAGCGGGTCTACGAGCCACGCCGACAATTCTCGAAGAAAATGACGCCGAATGGAGCCGTATTCTGGACGTGAACCTGAATGGAGTCTTCTACTCGACGCGCGCACAAGTGAGGGTCATGAAGGATTTGCCGCCTGGCCATCGCAGCATCGTCAATGTGGCGAGCATTGCCGCCTTCTCGCATGTGCCGGATGTCTACGCGTACGGCACTTCCAAGAGCGCTTGTGCGTATCTTACAACTTGCATTGCTGCGGACGTCTTCTGGTCGGGCATTCGCGTCAATTGTGTTTCTCCAGGTAAAGATGTCGAGTTCCTCGTGTTGTTGCGCTCTTAATGCTAGGTGATCTGACTGGATGCAGGCATCACGAACACCCCCATGTTGCCTCAATTCGAGCCCAAAGCCAAGTCTTTGGATGAGATAAAGGACATGTATCGTAGCCAAGGGTATCCAACTGGAGAGGCCGACGGCGTGGCTCGGACGATCGTATGGCTGTTGGGTGAAGATTCAATACCAGTGTATGGGGCCAATATCAATGTTGGGGCCTGCCCGCCTTGACCGCCTTTTTAGTGCGATTGATTCTGCCTTTACAGCCGCTAATCGCAGCAAAGGAAAGTGAAATAGATGCCAGCCACTGTCAACAAAACAGAGTTAGCGGATAAGAATAAAATGCCAGATGAGGATTGAAGCAGTCATCGTGCTGAATATAGTCATGACAATCGAATGAGTGTCTAGGCACCTGACAGGTCAAGATATACCGAGAGATTTTGAAAAGAGTTTTATAGTCAAGCACAGAACCATGTAGTTACTTAGGCGTGCGTGAGATTCAGTATCGCTTGCTTCCCCGGTTATAGTTCATCACGACGATGAAAGCCCAGGGCATTGGACGTTGAACGGGGATATGCAAACTATATGAACAAAATGAATGCTTCGCGACACGGCGTCACGTCTTTTTTCCGGTACATGGAAGAAACTGCCCCAGCTAATGCTAGGGAACAAAGCAGGTGGTGTGAAGGAGGTTCGCACGCAGCGTCAGCGTGGGTCTTTCGTAGATATCAAACAATGAACCTGATTTCAGAACAGTTTGAAGTGCGATTCGCCTCCGTAAGTTGCAAGTTTATCGAGAACAATGATCCGCCAATCATACCGTAATGAGAACTTGAGGATGGTGGACACGGTGCTATATAATGCCCTCCCCTTCCTTTTGGCTTTCATCCGGCCTTTCGGGTCCTAAAACTATCACACGAACTTGAAAGAAAATCACCAAAATACTCCCATTTCGTTTTTTTTACAACCCGTGAGAAATGGCTTCTGAGGTCTCTGTTGCACCCAGTGGATCTGAGCATTCTGGAGCTCAAAAATGTCCTTTTCAAGATCCGGGGTTGTCTTCCATGGACCAAGACCCACGTTTGCGTGATATCTTATCACGTTTCAATCGCGAGAAAATCCCAGAAAGAGCTGTCCACGCCCGTGGCGCTGGAGCATATGGAGAGTTCGAGGTAAGATCATCTTCTACCAGCTCCAGCTGTCCCCTTCCACCATCACGGAGCACATGATCTGACCGTGTACCGTGCTCGTCGTTCAGGTTACGCACGATGTTTCGGATATATGCGACATTGATATGTTGCTTGGTGTTGGGAAGAAAACGCCATGCGTCGTGCGCTTTTCCACGACAACCCTCGAACGAGGCTCGGCCGAGTCCGTCAGAGACGTCAAAGGAATGGCCATAAAACATTTTACGCAGGATGGAAACTGGGACTGGGTCTGTTTGAATATCCCCATGTTTTTCATCCGCGACCCAAGCAAATTTCCCGATATGGTCCATGCTCAACGTCCGGATCCGACTACCAACGTCGCAAATCCCAGCCGTTGGTGGGAGTTTGTCTGCAACAACCACGAGACTCTTCACATGGTCATGTTTCAATTCAGCGATTTTGGCACCATGTTTGACTACCGGAGCATGAGCGGTTACGCGGCCCATGCATACAAATGGGTCATGCCAGACGGATCCTGGAAATACGTCCACTGGTTCCTAGCATCTGACCAAGGGCCTAATTTCGAAACAGGCCATCAGGCGAAGCAGATTGGAGCAGACGATGCCGAAAGTGCAACTCGAGATCTTTATCAGAGTTTGGAACGTGGAGAGTATCCAAGTTGGACAGTCAAAGTGCAGGTCGTGGATCCAGAAGATGCTCCTAAGCTGCCCTTCAACATTCTCGACGTCACCAAGCACTGGAATTTGGGCAATTATCCTCCCGACATCGATGTGATACCTGGCCGAACTCTTGGAAAGTTGACGTTGAAAAAGGGACCGCAAGATTATTTCGAAGAGATTGAGCAGCTCGCATTCTCCCCATCTCGTCTTGTCCATGGGGTGGAAGCCTCGGAAGACCCGATGCTTCAAGCTCGACTCTTTGCGTATCCAGACGCGCAAAAACACCGCCTGGGTCCAAATAACTTAGATTTGCCCGCGAATCGAACCAAAAAGTTCGCTGATGGCTCGAGACCTGAAAAGGCGGAGATGGTGCCGCAGAAAGTTCCTAGTCAAGAACATGCAGATTGGGTTTCGCAGGTGAAATCGAGCAGCTGGTCCGAGCCAAACGAAACGGATTACAAGTTTCCGAGAGAGTTTTGGAAGGCATTGCCACGATTGAGGGGCGAAGCATTTCAGAAAAGTCTCGTTGTCAATATGGCCAAGTCTCTGTCACAGGTTCCAGTGGATATGCGAAAAAAAGTATACAGCACGTTGGCTCTAATTGCCGATGATCTTGCCGATAGAGTGAAAACCATGACCGAAGAGATATTGGAGTAAGGGAGTTTAAAGCTGTACCTTGTTTCAAGGAATTGCCCGTAATTTTGTTGTGCATCTTGCTGCTGAACAATACTCTGATACTTCATATTGCCGTTCAGAGTGCACGCGAGGCGGACGACGCTGTCGCCGTAAGATTGCAATTCTAGCATAGCAAATCCACGAATGAGCCGCATCAATGTGATGAATATGCATTCATTTCTCTCCAGCCGTCCATATTATAGAATTAGACGGGGTTGGAAAGGATATGATAGGCGTGAATCAGCAGTGCAGCACCATCCTCGGTCTCGCGTCGTACCCCGAAATGCGACAATTGCCTCTTCGGATGGCTATGATTGGGGTAAAGCCAATTATTGGCGCTTGAACCCGCTATTACGAGGTTTCCCCTCTCTGTACTCCCTCGTTAGCTATCTAATAATGATGTTTCTGGGGATCTCACGGAGCAGGTTGCCATTCGTGACAGTATTAAGTAAATTGTTGCTTTTTTCGAGATCACAAATACTAAAGTCCCTATCGCGTGGTACAAATCGGGCTACATGTTTGAACTTCTTTCATATCCCTGATCAATTTGCGCGCTTCACACGTTAACATCATTGAGGATTCGGGATTCTTTACTTTCGCTCGCCCATTTTGCCGGTCAAGACACCATGTCGCTACAATGGCTGCAACAAACTCGGCACGAACTTTCTTGGACTTGGATTTTACTGACCACATGTATTGCTCTCGCATCTCCACTGGTTCTGAAAGGCATCTATAATGTCTATTTTCATCCTCTTCGCAACATTCCGGGACCCAAGCTTGCCGCGTTGACCGACTTCTACGCCTTTTACTGGAACTGGATCCGAGATGAAGGATATTCGAAGCAGTTCAGTCGCTTGCACGAGCAGTACAGTAAGTTGTCAATCGGAAGCAACGTGTCAAAGGTTGTGCTGACACAGGCGCAAGATTCTCCTATCATCCGAATTGGTCCGAACAACGTCCATACCACACAGGTAGAATTTTACGATGTGTAAGTACTGCGTATGGTCGCCAGGATTTCAAACTCTAACTGCAAAGTAACAAAAAGAATCTTCAAGTCGGGTTCGAAATGGCTCAAAGATAAGTCATTTTACAAATATTTCAATGGCCTGGATGCCATGATTGAGCCATACCAGTATCGGACCTATCGTACTCACCTTGCGCCGTTATATGCGCAGCGGGCCGTTGACGGGCTGGCGCCCAAGCTTCGCGGCGACCTGACAAATTCGGCGTCCGGAATAATGAGACAGACCAAAAATGGACAGACGGTCAACATGGCGAAAGTTTTGCGAACTTTGAGCGTGAGTATCATTCAGGTTTGCGCGTCGGCCTCGAGCTGACACATTGAGAGATAGACGTCCATGATTCTTCACAACCTATTCTCACTCGACATTTCTCTCAATGACGGCGATGAATACCATCCATTTCTCGAAGCATTCGAGCAGCTTATGACCCAGAGCTGGCTCTGTGAGTATTACCTTCCTTTCCATACGAAAAAAATACGCAGAATCTGCTACAACATAGCTCTGCTAAAATGGCGAGCAAACACACTGACCGTAGCCGTGTGCTATCTTTATTAGTCGTGACGTATCCGATGGTTCCTATGGTGTTGAGCCTCATCCCCGGGACAAGTTTCGCCCGATTCAACTCCTCGTACACAACGTTCTCTAATGTGCGTAGGGACAAGTCAATCCAGACAACTTGGCTGAACAACGAACTTATAATTAACATGAGGAATACCACAGTACTGTACTGCTTGGAATGACGAGGATATGCGCAAGCAAAGGGAAAACGAAGAGCAGTCAACCCGCGACTCTCACACCAAACGTTACCTTTCATTGAAAGACGGCGATGCAAAGAAAAAGGCCGTAATTCCCTACCCGCTGGATGATGTCTTCAATTTTGTTGCCGGAGGAAGCGACACTACGGCCTACACCACCGCCTGTGCATTTTATCACATCCTGTCGTCTCCAACAGTACACGAAAAACTGGTGCTGGAATTGGACGAGCATTCTTCAATTATCCGCGACGAGTTCGACTATAACAAGATCCAAAATCTCCCTTATCTTGTAAGTGCTCAATCTGTCCTCTGCTCTAGCAGCTTGCTGACCGTCTCCTGCAGAACGCCGTGATCAAGGAAACCCTGCGCATCTCTGTCCCAGTTCCTGGCAGCTTACCTCGCATTGTACCACAAGGGGGCATTAGTATAGGTTCTTTCAGCCTTCCCGCTGGGGTTAGCTTACTCCCATTTCTCTGCGAGTCTCGACGTTGGCTCATATCCGTTCTTTGACCCGTCCGGCCGCTCGCTAACTGAATGGAATAGACGGGGGTGTCGATTACCCAACAAGCAATCAGCTTTAATGAAAAGATCTTCCCCTTGCCGCATAGATTTCTCCCCGAAAGATGGATCGGCCCAAAGTCAGTCGGGCTTGATAAGTGGAACATAGCGTTCAGCCGAGGACCTCGCCAATGTATTGGGACAACGTAAGTCACAGACCAAAAGAAGCCTATGAGTCTGAGTTACGTGCATGTCGCTTTCGTGGTATGCTGACTAGACCCGTGGCCAACAGTCTGGCATATTTAGAGCTTCGATGCGTTATCGCGTACTTCTTCTCCCGTTTCGACATGGCTCTGACGGGAAACTGCGGAGATCAGCTGCGTTGGGTCGATCGATTTGTTGCTGTGAACTTGGACGATGTTGAGCTGCAGATACTGGCTGATCGATGAACTTGAGAGAAAGGGATCCGTGGAGCGTCCAATACACCGTTGCAAGGCAGGGTGAAGAGAAACAAAATCTTCCTGACCAAGGAAGTCTATGCCGAACCAAAACGAGGTCTTGCAGATGTTCAATTACACCAAACTGATGACATATGTGTTCTATCACGTCAACGGTTCTCCTTATCGCTAGTTAGAATCTGAAAAGAATGGCCAAGTTAAATCAGGTTTATGATACTGTCAAGTCGAAATAAGTGACGCAGTGACGTGTACTCCGTATGCCAGTACAAATTTGCCCTTACTCTGCGCGCCATCCAAATGCTAGATCACTAGATTCACATAAATTTCTTTGTCACGCTCGAGAGTGAAGACGTTTGAGGATATCTCCAATCAAGGTCCTAGGGGCGGCATGGATCTCTTGCATGCTCTTACCCAAATTTTGCAACAATCTCTGCATCGTATCTGTGGACACTATGTTCTCATCGTAAAGTGCTGTGACGCTCAGGTCCTGATTTTCCAATGTGCAAAACAAGTTGATTGCAAACGTCGCATCCGCTCTATAATTGGCATCCGAAGTCGATGTGTTGAAGAAGTCGTTTTCGTTCTGATCCACTGCCGTCGGCTGCATAAGCAGCAGGGTCTGAAACGAACAAGCATGGGCTGCGTCCCTCCCCAGATGCGCAATGTCAGCAAGGCCCATCTGTTCATACGGAATGCCTCTTGTAGCGACATCTTGGATTCTATGCAGGATTTTCCGCACGGGGCTGTCGACATCGAGTGAGATTCTGCAAGGGACCGTTGCCACGGTCGGGATCAGCATGGATTCTATTTGGTCAACTGGCGCGTTTCTTCCCGAGACGACTGTCCCGTAAAACACATCGAGAAGGCCTTGCTCATGGGCCTGTGTGATGGCCCATGCGAGACGCACATGCGTGTTTGGCGTGTATTCTCTTGCGTGGGGACTTGCTACGCAGACGGTATGAGTCGCTTTGGAATTCGGATGAGGGCGATATGATGGATGAGGCAATGCAGGAAAAGAGGGCGATTCGAGGCTTCGGCACATCGATTGCCAATAGTCTGTCGCATCGGGCATCGTGGCCAGGTAGCGGATGAAAGCACTAGCTGGTCTGAAGGCCAGCGTCTCGCCGTGATAAGCGCTGTTCAGCTGTGCAAACATGAGTGGCAGGGAATATCCATCGTAAACAGCATGGTGGAGGTGAAGGAACAGTGCTGTTGACGGCCTTCTGCGAAGAATGAGCTGCACCAAAGATCTTCCCACCGCGACCAGTTCCTGGCTTTCTAATCCATCAGATTCAATCCACGGTATGTCTTCTCGAACGACCACCTGAAGCATTCCATAAGAAGGGGAAAATATCATCCGCGTGCGCAGGATAGGGTTGGCTTTTGCCACAGCCGCCCATGCTTGCCGCAAGCGATCAAGGTCAACGTCTTTGGGAAGCGGAACTTCGATTTTGGCAATGAATGCAGCTGCGTCGCGCATGGTCTCCGCCAGCAGACCCTTTTGAAGTGGTGTACACGGATACACGTCTTCGATGACTCTACTGGGTAGGCGACACTGCCGGGCCGCGTCTCTCACGATGTTTTGCTTCGAACCAGCAATCAATGTAAAAGGCTGTGGAAACTCTTGACTTTCATTTGCAACCAATCTTGTATGGCGCGCGAGCTCTGACAGTTCCGGATGATCGAATACGTTCTGGACAGTCAGATCGAACTTAGCCTTCCGAGCCATTGCAGCCAACCTCATGGCTGTAAGAGAGTCTCCGCCCAGCGAAAAGAAATGGTCATCCGCTCCGATCTGATCCAACGACAATCCCAGTACTTGGGCAAAGAACCTCTGAAAAGCTTCCTCGACATCATTGCTTGGCGCCCGATATGTTGCTTGCTGCGCTTGATACAGTTGTAAGTCTTCTCGCGAAAGCGCCGCTGCCAGCTGTCGCAGAAGCTTACGGTTTATTTTGTCGGTGCCAGTCAGCGGCATAATTCTCAAGGGAAGAATCACAGAGGGAACCATATATGAGGGAAGGGCATCACGCAGTTTAGATGTGATCAACGCAATCTGGGAGCGGAAACTGGCGCTTGGTTCGGCAAACACGGCATCTGAAGTGGCGTTGCGGCGTACAGTAATACTGCTTGTACTGGCATCGGTGTCACTTAGCACGAAAGCCATCAGCATCGGAGGACGGGATGCGTCTGGAATCGTAATCAGTTCAACAACACACTCTGTCGCAGATGGAATCGCGAGTCGGACGTGATGTTCGACCTCGCCAAGTTCTATGCGCTGTCCACGGAGCTTGACTTGCGTGCTTTTGCGACAGACGAATTGGACGGACTTGTCCGCTACGATTCGAACAAGGTCGCCACTCTTATAAACCGTGCTGCTCCCCTGCCGCAGCTCTTGAAGCCATGCAGGCGCTTCAATAAACGTCTTGGAAGTTTGCGTAGCATCGCCCAAATATCCTCGGCCCACCACAGCGCCTTCAACTAGTAGTTCTCCAACGGCGCCCAGCGGTTGTAATTGTTCGTGGTTTTGTGGATTCACGACCCAGCAGCAATTTCCAGTGTCGTAGTTTATAGTTTTGATGCTGGATGCCGGTCCGGATGTGCATTGAATCGATATGACGGTACACTCCGATGCGCCATAGAGGCGGATCACGCGAACGTGGTTCACCCATTTGAGTAATTCATCAGACGCTGACAGCTCGCCGCCCAATACGATTGTTTTCAAGCTTGGGAAATCTCGCGGATCCAGTATTCTCGCAACGGTCGGGGTGACACTCAAATGAGTTGTGCCAAAGTGTTGGATTGCGCTGGTCAAGTCGCTCGATCGATCAGTGTTGGACGGCACACACACACATCCGCCGGCGACTAGAGTCATTAGGGCATCAAAGATTGTCACGTCAAATGCGTAAGAGGCGAATTGAAACACTCGCGAATTGTTGTCGAGCTCTAGGGCTTTCAAGTAAACTGGTATGGCCGCCAGAAAAGATGAGTGGCTGTTCACTACTCCCTTGGGAGTTCCTGTTGAGCCCGAGGTGAATACGGTGTATAAGGCGTTGTGGGGAGCTGCGATACAGTCCATTAAGTCATCGTACTCGCCAACATGTTGAGCCGTGCCTGCAGTGGCAACTTCGCCTCCAACAATGACAACATGACCTGCCAGCCCGGCCGCCAAAGTAGCTTGCTGAACAGAAGACACGACGAGTCGGGCTGAAACTTTGTCGCAAATGCTGCGAAGTCTTTTCAGAGGGTGCGTCGGGTCGAGCAAGATAAAGGCCCCGCCAGCTTTCATAACCCCGAGCATAGCGATGACAGCCCAGCGCGATTTCTCGAACAGGATCGGGACAAAGACCTCTGGACCAATACCAAGGTGTCTCAGGTCGTGCTTTACCTCTGTCGAAAGCTCGTTGAGCTCCTTGTAGCTGAAATCACCGTCCCATCCGCAAACGGCCACTGCCGAGGGTGTCCGGCGACACCACTCATAAATGAGTGTCTCGATCCGGGCATCCGAGTTATCAGACAGGTTCATGTTCCAGAGACTCATCTGACGTCTGTCCTCAGAGCTCAGAAGACAAAATTGGTCGAGTCTCTCTTTGCCAGAGATGATCTCTGATATAGCTCTTTCCATTGCTTTAGCAACAGCAAGGGCATGGTGTTCTCGCATAAGTCCCCTTTTATAAGTCAATGTAATCCGCGTGATACTTTCATCTACCTCGACACGGGTAACAAGATCGAACTGTATCATATGGTCAGATTAATTTTAGTGTGCCGCCTATGAAACGAACCTTGAAATCACTTACCAGATTGAGAGCGTTGCGGTTCATATCGGCGGCCTGGATCTCGCTTGGCATCTGGGAGCCTTGCATCGGACCCCGAATACAAGTGTTGAAGAATTCTGAGGCCAAAAATCCACCACCTTGAGACAAATGTGACGCAGGAATGTCATGATCACCAATTTTCTCGCCGCAAGCCCTTTGGCAGGCGGAAAGAATGTCAGATACAATTTTGTCGGAAGTGAATCGAATTCGGCAGGGTCTGATGTTGAGATTTGATTCCGCAATGACTGCAAAACACGTCGCATCTTGGCCCGTGTAAGCTTGGAGAACAATGCCCCAGGCGACATAAAGCACTGCCGCCACGTCAACGCCGCAGTTGTTCGAAAAGGACATGAGTCGGCCATATGGGTGTTCTAGCCTGACCAAAACCGATGCGAAAGACTTTGAGTCGGCGCCTGCATTGTCCGAAAACGTTGGGAAGGAACAAGGAATGTAGTCTTCTAAATATTTCCTCCACTTCTCGAGGGTTGCCATTATTGCTAGAGGTTGGTGAGAAATAATGATCGGTGAAAAATAATGATCTGTAGCGATGCGATGTAGAAGCGACGAGCTGTATGTTGCTGAGCCAGACTTTGTATTCTTCGTATGACCAGAGAGAAAAGAGTGCTGCCAGCACTTGTTCAAGGTGGATATCGATAGGAAGTGACCAAGTGCGCGCATTGTAGAAGATCTCCAATCATCAGACGGCAGGAGAGCCAATAACCGCCCGAGCGGTCAGTTTATCATCGTTCGATGCCCAATGTCGCGTTCGTGCAACGTTGACCAGATAAAAAACTTTGTAAGATGTGTTCGATGACAAGTGCACCGCCAAGAAGTTAAGCGAAGGAGACCGTACTTCTCGTACTATGAGTGGGTGGCTACTCGTCACGACCAGCTGCTGTAAAACGTCTATAAGACGGCCAAGCCTGAACAAATTGCTACGGGCGTTTCAGCCCACAGGCTTACTTCCATTCTTTATCGAGCCGATTTCCTGCGAAATATTCCTAGCACGCCCTCTTGCCAGTGTTTTTCTGACGAACTTACAACATGTCCACATCGAACCTTTTCAGCACGGTACCATTCGGTAAAAATGTTCTCAACCACAAGGTTGTGCTCTCACCCATGACACGTTTTCGTGCGGATGACAATGGGGTGCCACTTTCATATATGAAGATATTCTACGCCCAGCGAGCATCTGTCCGTGGGACGCTACTAGTGACCGACGCGGTTGCTATTTGCCCGCGGACCAAAGGATTTCCCAACGTCCCGGGCATCTGGCACAAGGATCAAATAGCCGCATGGAAAGAAGTCGTTGATGAAGTGCACTCTAAAGGCTCTTTCATTTGGCTTCAGCTTTGGGCGACTGGTCGAGCGGCTGACCTTGAAGCGCTGACCAGCCAAGGGTTGAGACTCGAATCAAGCAGCGAAGTACCGGTCGCACCGGGGGAGCCTACTCCACGAGCGCTGGACGAGGACGAGATTCAGCAGTACATACGCGACTATGTCCAAGGAGCAAAGAATGCAGTACACGGGGCTGGATTTGACGGAGTCGAGATCCACGGAGCGAACGGTTTCCTCATTGACCAGTTCCTCCAATCTTCCTGCAATCGCCGCACAGATCAATGGGGAGGGAGCATCGAGAACCGTTCCAGATTCGGCCTTGAAATCACCCGGGGCGTCGTCGATGCGGTAGGCCATGATCGCGTTGGCATGAAGCTCTCACCGTGGAGCACGTTCCAAGGAATGGGCACTATGGACGACCTAGTGCCTCAATTTGAACATTTCATCACGTGTCTCCGCGAAATGGACATCGCCTACCTCCACCTTGCGAATTCCCGTTGGGTAGAAGAAGAAGACCCCAGCATCAGGACGCACCCGGACTTCCATAACCAAACTTTCGTGCAAATGTGGGGGAAAAAGAGACCAATCTTGCTAGCCGGGGGATATGATCCAGATTCGGCTCGGCTTCTCGTTGACCGGACGTACTCAGATCGGAATAACGTCTTGGTGGTATTTGGAAGACATTACATCTCCAATCCGGATCTTCCGTTCAGGTTGAGAATGGGCATTGCCCTGCAGAAGTACAATCGAGACACATTCTATATTCCCTGCTCGGGAGATGGCTATGTGGACTATCCCTTCTGTAAAGAATATCTAGACCAGGCGGACGAGGCAGCAGTGGCGGTTTGAAGATGTAACGCGAAGAGGTCGGGGGGGAAGAGGCAACTTAAAAGCTGCTTGGATGCGGATGGTTAGAGTAGTAAATGATGGAATTTGACTGCGAAGCTGAACAGAGCGGCATCTTGTCGCTTAATGGACCGTTTCCACGTGTTTTGTTGATAAATATCAATCAAGCAAGCCGACGTCGCGTGGTCAGAAGGGAAGACAATGACGGTTTTCGGGTCACGTGCCAGACAGATCCTAGTCACGTGATGAAGGCTCATGATCTCTAGACTCTTGGCACAAACCATCGTACGCATTCGTACGGAGTATGTAATAGTACCTCGAACAATGCTCTGAGGCTCCATTGACGCGTTCGCTATTTTTTTTCTTCCGCGCTATATTGCGGAAGTTCTGTGCAGAATCACAGGGCGTTCTCTTTCTCAAGCGCATCCGCTGGGGGGCACCAGCAGGCGAGTGCGATCTTGACTCGCCAAATGCCAGATACATTCTCTCGCCGTTTTCCTGAGCATCCTACTCAAAATGCTTCCAACTGATTGAACGCTATATAATAAGTCGTAAATAGCGACTGGATCGTCCATCATCCGTATTTGAAACGAAACCTCACGAAACCCGGCCTTCTTTCAAGCGATAAAGTTAGCCTATGCAGAAGCAAGTCTTTCCGCAAGCTTTCTGTCGGATCGAGCTCCTGTAAACGGCGTCAGCAGCAGTATCTTCTATTTTCTTCATGTACGACTCAGCTTTTATATAGATAGGGTTTTAGTCCTAGCCTAGGCCGCCGCGACGCCCTTAAGGAGGCAGCGATGGGGCGCACTGGGTACGGCGTTAATAATATACATACATACATCTGTCGGATCGAGTCCCATCTCAAAGGAACTCAACCACAGGCTTGTTTCGCGCAAGCTCTAGAGAAGCAAGCTCACGATAGCTCTGATGTTTCCAAAGGGAACCATCTCCAATAGAAATATGGGTGTGTCTTGTTGAAGACCTGCAATCATGGGGGCCTTTCGATGTTCAACAGTGCAGAGATGATAGCGACCCGCAGCACTTGATTCATTGCATACTTGTATGCTTCGTGAGCCAGGGCCGGCCAGATTGCTTTCATGGTTGACTGCACATCTTGCGTGTTCGCAAGGTTCCGCTTCTCTGGTTTTATATGAGAACCAAGGTCCGGACACTTCGTGCCACCACAAGTGACAGCAGGCCACCATGGCTGCATCATAGCTGTCATAAGAAAAATGAATTCAATTAAGCTGAAATTCAAGTGCAAGGGCTCTCTTTGGCAAGAGCCTGTCGGTACTGGAGATGTTTCCTTCTCAGCCATCTTTCTGACGACATGGGGCATTGTGCTTCGCGCCTATCTGGATACCGATGACGTTTTCTTCGAGTACAGACTGTCTCGCTGCGAACCTGTCTACCAAAGGGATGGCATCGATGAGCTTGTGCCGGACCGTCCCTTCAATCTGAAGTTTGACGGATCAATGACCGTGAAGGACACGGTTCGCCACGCGGACTCTGTCGTGTGCGGCACTCCTCTAGTCCAGAATGACCTAGAGCATGAGACTAACCACGAGACCGATCACAAACGCGAAATATTTTACAACACTTGCATGTTGTTCTTGGATGGACCAAAGTCACCAATCGAAGCTGACGTGGTTGAGGGAACGATTTTAGATGATATTGAAGTCGAAATGAAGCCTATCGTCAAGGTGAGTAGCCAAAGAAACAGTTTGTGACTACATTCTGACAATTACAGTATGACATGATTGTATACGTGTTATCTGGAAAGGTCTGCTACTTGTCATATAATGTTACACGCGTTTCGGATGATCAGGCTGCCCACGTTGCAGCAACGTTTGAGACGGTGGGCAAATGCATTGCCGATGCGCCGCATCGACTTATCCAAGAAGTCGAGGTCTTGAGCCAACTCGATGTAGACAGACTCAAAACTTGGAATGCTTGTGAGCCTATCGCAGTCGAAGCTTGTTACCAGGACCTTTTTCACCAGCGATGCGACCTACACCCCGATTCACCCGCTGTGATTGCTTGGGATGGTTTACTTACATACGATGAGCTCGATCATTTCTCGTCTCTTCTCGCCACCCGGCTTCAGGCAGCTGGGATTGGACCAGATATTTTCGTTACAATTTGTGCCACCCGCTGTAGATGGATTCCTGTCGCAATGATCGGTATCATCAAAGCACGCGGCGCGTTTTGCGCCCTCGATCTATCACACCCTCTTGACCGCTTGAAAGATATTTGTGACACGCTTAGGTCTACCATCACAATTACCACTCCCACGGACTCGAAGATCGCAAAAGAACTCGCCTCTACTGTCATCGTCATTGGCGGGGATGCTCCAGTAGAAAGCGATGGGGTAACCCGTATGAATGATCGACCGAAACCAACCAAAGGACACCCGAGAAGTGCGCTTTATTCAGTCTTTACATCCGGATCTTCTGGGAAGCCAAAAGGAGTAGTCATCGAGCATCGTTCATTTGTTTCTAGCGCATTAGCGTCGATTCAGCCACTCGACATTCGACCACACGATCGTGTACTTCACTTTTCAGCATACGCATTTGACATTAGCGTTTTTGAAGTCCTTACGCCCCTCATATCGGGAGCGGCAATCGCCATTCCGTCGGAAAAGAGTCGCAAGGAATCTCTTACTCACGCTGTTCAGGAACTTGGAGCGACATGGGCATTGTTCACGCCCACAGTCGCTCGCCTGTATGCCCCAGATGAGTTTCCTTCTCTCAGAACGTTGGCTCTCGGTGGTGAGCTTGCTCAGACGTCAGACATTATATTGTGGCAGTCAAAGAATGTGGTTATCATCTATGATCCTGCTGAATGCTGTCCCATCGGAGTATCAGGTCCTGCCCGTCCTGCCGATGGGAGATTCCTGGGATGGTCTCACACTTGTCAGAGGGCTTGGATTGTTGATCCGCGAGATCACAATAACTTACTACCCATCGGTGCTGTAGGTGAGCTATTGATAGAGGGTCCAGTCGTGGCTAGGTGCTACGCTCATGATCCAAATTGTTCATCCTCAGACTCGCCGTTTATCCAATCTACTCCGTCTTGGATGCTTCGCCTTCGCAGCCACACATCATCAGGCACTCGGTTGTATCGCACCGGAGATCTGGCACGGTATGGCTCTGACGCATCACTCTACTACATGGGACGCAAAGATTCCCAGATCAAGATACGGGGACAGAGGATAGAACCCGGGGAAATCGAGTCCAACCTCCATAGCATTCTCTCAAAGGACAAACTCGGGGTCGCTATTGTGGTGCTGGAGCTCAGAGGCAGTAGTAAGATTATTGCCTTCGTCTCCAAAGACACAGGAGGCCTGAGAGGGGATAGCAATACCGTCGGGCAGCTACGAATAGAAGCTGCGGCTGAGGAAACCGACATGTGCATTATAAAGGCAACATCGAAACTACACAGCATTATGCCAGCATATATGGTTCCATCTGCTTTTCTTCCGGTCAACTACATACCTATCTCAAGATCTGGCAAGATTGATCGAGCGAGATTGAAGTCATTTGCCCTCTCGCTCCCTCAGGAAACACTACTACGAGTAAATAACGGGTTACAGACTGGAGACTTGCCCGAATCGAACGAGGAGCATCGCCTTCAACGAATGTACTCACTGGTATTGGGAATTTCTCGGGACAAGGTTGGGATGGAAAGTGACTTTTTCCGCTTGGGGGGCGACTCTCTTCAAGCCATGAAGCTTTTGGCTTTAGCACCCAAGGAGGGGCTAACAGATATCTCATATGAGGACATTTTTCGATACCCAAGACTGAAAGACCTAGCCAGGAAAGCCTCGCAATCCGTTACGATCAAAGAAGATGGCTTCGGTGGGAACAGCTCAGTTATCCATCCCTTCAGCCTTGTCATTGACAGCCAGTCACTCATCGATATGGCAGCTGAGCAATGCGACATCGAAAGAGATTCAATCGAAGACATATACCCGTGCACCCCGATGCAAGCAAGTATCATGGGTCTAGCTGTCAGAGGCAAAATCATGCCTTTTTTGACATTTGGCCTGGCGCTCCGCGACCACGTCGATACAAAGCGCGTCAAAGAAACATGGCACGCCGCTCATAGGGCCAACGCACTTCTTCGAACACGCATCATCGTCTGCGCCGAGACTGGCCAGCTGTACCAAGTAGTCGTCGGCGGAGACATATTTTGGGATGACGACGAGTGCGAAAATTTCGCGCAACCGGAGTCTGGGCCGTCTGCCAGCATTGGTGGACCCCTCGTCCGCATGAAGTTGGTGGAAGGTCGACTTTCGATTGCCATACATCGTGCACTGTATGACAATTGGTCAATTCGGCAGCTCTTCAATGACATTAGCGGCGCGTACAATGGGCTTCCTTTGCCATCGCGACCCTCTTTCAACTGCTATGTGAGCTATGCCGCGAAATCGCTAGACGCCGCTTCATCTTTCTGGAGTGCAGAGCTGGGTGATGCCGACGTCGACGCCGCCAAGTATCCTGAGCCGGTCTCGCAGAATTCCGACACAAATTTCAGGGCGTGGCTGGGTATTCGTGTGCTCACTTGCCAAACAGAGTCCAGTGATGCCGTGGCCAGCGAGTTCCAACTAGCTTGGGCTATGATCACGTACGCTCGCACCAACAAAACAGATGTAGCATTCGGAGTTTTTTCTTCTGGCCGATCGAATGCCTCGAAAGACACCAAAGAAATCATGGGCCCCATCTCAACAATTACACCATTGAGAGTTACGATAGATGGCACACAAGACGTGGGAGGAGCTTTGGAAGAACTACAGTACCGCCAAGAGGAGCAGGCCATGTACACACATCTTGGGCTACGCCGAATTGGTCAACTGGGCCGTAACGCCGCAGCAGCGTGCCAGATCCAGACTATTCTGATTGTTCAACCAAATCTGCCCGATCTCAGGGGTGTGTGGTTTAGTAATGATGTGACGCTACCGGATCATTCAGATGCGGATGCCTCGAATTACCGGTTGACAATCAAATGTGTCGCGAGGCCCGACTGTACCGACATTTTTGCCATATTCGACCATCAATCTCTGCCTACAATGGAAGTGAAAGAGATCTTGTCGCAATTCGAACACATAATCGGTCAGATACACGGAAAAGAAGCTTCACAACTTTCGGTTGCAAGCATCGACACTGCCAACTTCAAAGACTGGGATACTCTTCACAAGTTAACGGAAATGCCTAGTGTCTGTCGTAATGGATTGCTCTTGAGCGATCCAATTATTGTTCCCTACGACCAAATGACGACGTTCCCCGCGGTTGAAGAAGCAGCAGCTCATTGTGCTTTCCAAGATTCTCCACACGAAGCATCAATAGCTAGAGCCGCAAAAATGCAACCCAAAGAGTCATCATGTTCAGCGGTCCTCATTTCCGAGATCAACAGATATGACTTGGCAATTATGGATGCCCGCCCCTCTGCGGAGTCTATCTTATTATCAGAATTATCGTTAACGGGCGAGTCGCATTCTTCTGGCACGCATACTGTGTTTGTGACAGGCGCCAACGGATTCATCGGTACACAGATCTTACGCCACTGTCTCGAAGACCCAAGAACAGACCGCGTAATCGCCCTGGTGCGTGGAAGCTCAGCAAACGAAGCAAGAAGCCGGACTGAGGAATCGGCAAGACGCGCACAATGGTGGTCCGATAGCCACAGCCAAAAGCTCGAGGTTTGGCCTGGCGACTTGGCATTGCCTCACCTAGGTCTAAACGAAACCCATTGGCGTCGTCTAGTAGACAGAACGACAATCAACGCCATCATTCACAATGGAGCCTCCGTCCACTGGCTGAAACGCTACGCCGATCTGGAAGCAACGAATGTCGGCGCAACAGCGCAACTGCTACAGCTAGCAGTGGCGAACCCCCGTCTAGGATTCGTGTATGTGTCCAGTGGCCGGTACACAGACCCAAATGCCGAAGCGGAAGAGCCAGCCGCCGCCAACGTCGCGGCCACAGCCATGCCGTACAATCAGACCAAGTTCGTAGCCGAGTCTCTTGTCAGGCGAACCGCCGCACGCCTACCTCGCGGACAAACCCAATTCAGGATCATAAGCCTTGGCCTCGTAATAGGGGATCCTTTAACCGGTGTTGTGAATGCCGATGACTATCTATGGCGACTAATAGCCACATGCGTCCAAGCCGGCGAATACAACGGCAATGCTGGCTCCGAATGGATGCCCATCTCCGATGTCGCATCCACGGCTCTGGCAATCGTTCAAACGGCCTTGAATCCAGCAGGGGTTCCCGCGACGATCAAACTGATCACCGGCGGGCTGATGTGGAGCGAAATCTGGGACTTGATCACTGATATGGGCTACGATATGGAGCCAAGGCCGGAGAGCGAATGGGCGGCGACGGTGCGGAGAGACTTGGAGAGGGAGCAACAAAAACACCCGCTCTGGACACTGTCACATCTGGTTGAATCTCGATCTCGATTAGATAAGGATGCCAAGGCCGGGCCGGCGTGGGCTGATGCTTGGCGTGGCGATGAGACTACAACCCGGAACTTGAAGACGGCCTTCCGGCGAAGTCTGCGATTTCTCGGCGAAATTGGTTTTTTGCCGGGACAGAAGGGGCAAAATACAGATGGTGAGGTCAATGGCCGCGCATTTACGAGGGCGTGGTAGTTTGTGTCTGGGCTACGAGCTTTTCGTTCGTTTTCTAACGATGGAAATGTTTGGGGGCATTTCTTGTGCCGACGGCGATCCAAATGGAAGACAAATTCGGCGTGGGTCCTGGGAACAGACCTGTCATATCGACGCGGATCGATCTTATGGAGCAGGGAGTCGTATAGTTAGATCTAGTCGTGATAGTTTAATCACTCGCACTTGTTCTCGTGGATGATGGGAAATTCCCGGACACGTAGTTAGATATTATAGACAACTATTATTTTATGTACAGCCATTTATATAAATTTTAGTAAAATTGCCACACGGTGTATTGTGCTTTTAACTTGTGAGGTGTAGTGCCCAGGTTGACACCTTCAACTGATGACAGTAAAGAGTTAATTCAGACGCCCATAATCGTTTGTTCATCCACCATGGCACTTTTTGTGGCAATAATCTCCCCCCCCCCCTTTTTTGCGCCGCTCGTGCTAAGTCGACAAAGGTGGTACATATGCCATCATTGATGATTGCCATTCGATGAGCTTGTCACACGTCGCATCTCATAAGCGGTCTGTACGCGATATCAGGCACCTGCTGCAGTCTTTTGGCTGTCCTTGTTCGTCTCCATCAGCTCCAGGGCACTAAGCTGTGCCAGGACCTTGTCCACAGCAAAGTTCTCGTATCCCCGGTCGTAGAACAGGCTCTTGGCGATTGGGTTCACCACATTAAGAACCTGCGTGACTCTTGGCGCGGAGTCGTGTATGGCGGCTGGCAATTCTCGAATCATGGAAGCCGTCACTGTTGTGTTCTTCCTGTAGTGGTTGAGATTAGAAGATGGAACAAGAACAAGAACAAGAACAAGAACACGAAGAACGGACGGCTGTGGGGTTATTTTTTTAAGTTTTGTTTGGATGGACCGCCTTACATTGCGCCTGCAAAGCGAGAAGAGCACAAGAGCAATATACTAGGTCCCAAGGTATCCATAAGCATCCACCATCTTTTCCCGTGTCTCTTTCGGTTATGGAATTTGGCGCGAAACTCGGCTTTTTGTTTCGGCTCAGCCAAAGACCACTCAGGATGCGTCTTTTCGAGAATCTGGTCAATCACAGCACTGATATTTCCTCGGCCCATACTTGTCATGGGCTCTAGTAGCTCAACCTTGCCACATTTCCAATCGTGATACATTTTCTCGAACTCGAGATGGAGCAGGACCATGACCATGCGACTGCGGATAGAGTCGTCCTTCATGCGCACATCCAACTGGCAGAAACAAGAGTATACCCGCTGCAGATTCGCAAACCTGTCAGACCGGGTTCCATTGTCGCCGCTGTTGGACCAATTGTTGTGCCACAAGCCATTTCGTACCCATCGAGGCAGGTTTGCCTGGAGAAACTGTCGGTAGTCTGGTCGAAGGCAGGTTTGCACCATGGAAGCCACTTTGCACGTCGACGTCACGTCCGACAGAGTTCGACGTGTCTTTTCGTTTTTAGCCTTTGTAGAATCTCCATCCACGTCGCTTCTACTCGAATCCGGACTGCCGTGTGTGGTCTCTCGTACAAGAGGCTGGTGATACTCGGTGGCAGGTGTCGGTGTCAAGTTGAGGATTGGGGTGTTTCCGGATTGTATAGAAAACTGATGAAGCTGTACCAGAGAATCGCTGTTTCCAAAACTTTGGGGTTGCCAGGTCGGTTCTTTGGTAGATTGATGTGAATGAATCCTGTGATCGAGCATTGAAAAATCGTTCAAGACGTAGCATGTGGGACTGGTCCTTGCTGTCACAATGACTTGTCAGCTGCAAAACATCACATTTGAAAGCCCTGCAGACACAAAAGCTAAGAGCTGCGGTCGCCTTCCAGATTCATCTTACATTGATGCTGTTGATTGATCGATTGCGGATTTTCGACTTCTAGCGAAGACGCGTCTTGGGAAAATGCCTGGGCAACCAAAAGCGACAGTTAGCAGACAGATAGATCCAGTCGTTTGATCGCTTTCTGATGGCTCGATCTCATACCTCACTACCTAAACTCCCGGCAATGACGGAGTTGCTGTCAGAGAACAAGTTTATCTCATCATTAAGACCGCCGTTATGGGCATTGTCGGTACCAAAGGAGCGATTCTCTTCCAGGAAACCACGGCTCGATGGGCATGCATCCGCACGCTGACTCAATGATGTGTTGTCGGCAAATCTTTGAAGAGGCATCACGGAAAACTCCATACTTGGCATGGTAGGCTCGGTGTACACAGTAGTGGAGGCATTGGAGCTTGTGAAGGACGAAGCTGGAGCTGTAACATCGTTCTGGGCTCCGTCACAGTTGTTGAATGATTGGTGAGAGGTGGCTGGACTGTTTTAGTGTTAAAAAATGGCTAAAATTCGAGGGAAAGCAGATTTACCAAGTGTTGAAGCCGTGTTCAAACACTAGTGCGGGTTGTAGGGATAGTGTTCCCCCGACTGACGTCTCCTTCCAATCGATTCGGAATGGAGCAAGACGGCTAATAAGCACAGAGAGGGAGCTGGCGTCATTTTCATCAAGTAATAGCTTGACCGCGTCTCCCAAGAGACGAATATCGTATGAGTTGCCATTTTGTTCTGAAAAGTGGTCCATCTACCGCGTAAAATATGATGTTTTGGTTGTTTTGCGCGGGTGATTGCGTTCGACTTTACTTGGACAAGACTAGCTTCTATATTGCCGTAGGCGCCAATGGAGATAAAGGAAGAGCGAATAGACAACAAACAAGAAAGAAAAGGCTCAATCGAGATTTCTCTTCCTAAAGTTGCTTTACAGTTCAAGTGGGGGAGAGGGAAATGGTGATCAACACTGCACGCAATGTCGACAGAGAGCAGTCAGAGAGTACCATAAGCTGGTACAAAAGGGGCAGTAATAGCCACACAAGCAGCCGCTTTAGGGAAATAAGCGCACCTACAGAGGATGCATGAAATAGCTTGCAGCTGAATCGGGCACAGAATGGTCAACGAATTGAACCAGCCGTAATTACAAGAGGGAAGCCGAGAATTAGTGGCCTACCCAGGTGGGATGGTGAATGTAACACAGAGAAGATTCGAAAACCCACACGGCTCAGAACTCGAACTCCATGTACAAGAGAGTGACGCAGGTTTCGACTCCATCTCGTAGACTCGGTGCCTTCTTGGACTTTATATTCCGTGTTGAGAGATCTGATTGGCTTCGCAGCGAATTGACGTTTGCCAGGTTCCCTCAGCTGCAGATGGGCCCTTGACCCAAAACGAAAACGCACATAGCCGTACGGTGTACCACATCATACATGCTGTCAGATGAGAGATCTGTGAATATGATGATAAATCTAGATAAGTATCTAGAAAGATGAAGAATCTAGGTCTGACCACCTGTGGAACCGAGAAGACTATATACAGGCGAGGGCAAAGCTTTGTGGCGCTATGAGCCTCCAAGAGAACAAGTGATGCCTGAGATGTGAGGC
>SRPO01000307.1:0-27888 GCA_018360065.1 Claviceps pazoutovae
TTGTATTTAGAAGAACCCGGGATTAGCCCTGCACACCCTAGTATGCCCAAAATTGGGACGCAGCGGTGTTAAATACACAACAACAACAACAACAACAACAATGTATCAATCTGCGTATCAAAGACAGCATGGCGAAGCTGGCAGCCCTCAAAGGTTGATCTATTACCTTGGTTTGAAAGGCTTATGTGTTGTCGAAGTCATTATCCTCATAATTCATTTATGGTTCTCGTCTTGGAATAGTGTCAGTGACGTGGTAATGGGTGTGTGCACATGAGGATGAGTCTGACTTCGTAGCCCAAGGCTTCGAGGTGCAAAAAGACAATAATGCTGACAGAGGAAGGCTTTGAACCATACCTTCTGATTCCGCATGGATATAACTAATGTATGGGGGTGTGTCTTTCATAGGACAGACGAAGATAATGCGAACAATCTTTACGATCACGACATGTGACGTCTGCGTAAAAGCTACAAGCCCATCGCCGCACTTGGAATTGCTGGTAGCTAATCTTTGTAATCTGATTGTGCCATGCATTTCTCTTGACATAGAGGGACTTTGAAGTCGAATATGCGATTGTAGGAGTCTAGCATGCAGTGCGTGGCCCTCATGGAATCGCCGCCCACTATCTTCCACCTGCCGCTCATCGCCCCTAACGAACGAGATGTGCGATAAAACATTGAACCAGACCATGCAGTCATTTTGGGGACTAAGTTGCGATGCGCTTTTAGGACTAGGTTGCATTGGCGAGGCTATTCTATGTATCATTCGTATGTGCATATAATATGCACTTTCGTGTGTTCCTTTCTTACACAGCACAGATGTGTGAACAGAGACTGAACGCACGATTGGGATCATTCTTGTAAGAGAATACTACGATTGATTCAGTGGCGATGTCTCATCCTCGGCGTCAATTTTGCTCGAAAATAGCAATTTCCGTTCTCTCTTTGCCCATCCCATGCCTCCTCCCTACGTTTTCGAACGTCTTTGTCCAGATCTATCGTGGAAAGGGGGGCCTCTCTGTACTTACCCGGTTCCCAATTCGCTGCTGTAGAAACACTTGTCGAGGTGTGCGTATCTGGTGATGAACAGGGCGTTTTCCTGGCCATTGTGCCACACACGATTGATTTGATAGGGCCATCGGCATCGACACCGGCATTGGCATTGCCGCGCGGACTGGCCAGCCAAGATTATAAAAACACCATCGTACGTTACACACTCATCGTCTTCTTGGTTTTTCTGTCCGTTTGTGGCAAAATGCAGAACACTGTCCGCTTTAAGCCCTCCCTTTCCCCATTCTTCGCCGCCAAGATGCCCAATTTCTTCGACAGCAAGGCATTGCTTGTGATGACGCCATTGCTTATCACGAACATATCCAGCAATCCAACGTGCCAAGAGTAGGTCTGGCTTGCTTTCCCACCCCCAGGTTCTAATTGCTCAACAATTTGACAATGAATGCCAAACAATAGGGGCCTAACGTGACTCTGAGACAGTGAATGAAGGTATGGCCAAGAGCGCGGGTATATGCACTGATGGGCCTCAGCCTGTGGGATGGACGTAATGGGTTCTAGGTATACGGGTTTCTGCTCTGCATCTTGTAAGGCGATGGCCGATGTCAGTCTACCTATTTATCAATTTCAATTCTTCGCAAGATCGAGCGCATAGCACTCTCCGCTGTCAATTTGGAGTGGACCGTGGGCTGTGCTGTGTGCGAAGAGTACCCTGGTCGACGCGATTTTAGATGGAACATGGCTGGCCACCAGATAGATAATAATAAGCGTGGACTTGCAGAGATTTACCTACTAACCCCGTCGCTCCCGTAGCTGTTACTCGTTACAGTACCTACTTACACACCCGGCATGGGCATACAGTGAGTGGGATGACGAATGATACAGCAGTGTGCACCTGCGGCCATCAGACCAGCTTCACAGTCTTCGTACTCCCTTGATATCCTCCAAAAGACAGAGAGGACGCCAAGAAAGAGCAATAGGTGCAAATTGACGCATCGCACCAACAAGAAAACTTTTGCGCACACAAAATGCTGGCGCTTGATTTTGCGCCGCACCGCCGTACGCGCCCGGCCGGAGCGCCCAGTGCGTTATCGGACCAAAGAACACGAACCTAGGTAAGTACCTAGGTAGCGTATGTACGTCATATCTCGCGAGTCGCCATCTCGGGCGGGAAGCCAGGCGAAGCTACGGGGTAGAACGCAAACGACCAAAGGCGCTTTGCCTTTGCCTTTGCCTTTGGCGAAAAGAAGGGATTTGCCCCTTTGATTCTCCATCACAGGAGGCAAGGCAATCCAGGGATATAGGTACAAGGTAGGTATTCGAGCTGTCACTCACGAAGCCTGCCCCGCGGGCCATGCCAACCCCACGTGGTGTCGGATTTAATCGTGTGTTTGCCGCGTCTTGGCTTCCTGGTCAACTCCATTCATCGTGGACAGGGGGGTCCTTGTGATGAACGGACGGCCGAGTGGGCCACGGGACGAGCAACGCCGGATGGCAGCCTCGTTCCTGGTCAACAGGGGCAAGATGCGAGATGCTAGATCTGCCTCAAGGTGTTTGTGAAGTTCCAACTTCGCGAACTTCGCTACATATTACCCTCCGCCAGCTGGATTCGGAATGGCAGGCATCGCGTCCGAATTTCGCATTTTCGAGAATCTTGGCATAGGCACCTACAGTACATACTCTGTACCTACATACTGAGGCGAGCTATCGTCGTTGTCTCGGCGGTCCACCCCCACGCCCCGCCCCGCCGCACACCGGGTGAAAATGTCCGCCATTCTGCGGCGAGCTCTGGTGCGAAAAACAGTAATTAGGTATGTGCCTAGGGACCCAGGTGCATATGCAAGTAATAATCTGCATTCTTCTCTGTACAGAGTAGATAGTGCTGTAATTAACGAATGTACGTAGGTACGTGGGCGGGACCAAGGGTCCGTGGCCCGTGGGTACCTCCTAGGTACAGATCCCCAGCTGGCAGCAGGTACATACCTAGGTAGCTTGTTGCACGGCTGGCAGGGGCAGGAGATCACGTTCCCATTGGCGAGTTTATTCGCCAATCATCCCATAAGGGGATGGGTTGATGAGGCAGCACGAAGCAGAACGTATATTCAGCATGCCCTCCAGCATGAAGAAAAGACATGGAAGTACGATCTGGCCCTGGGCAGGGAGCTGATAATGAGAAAAAAGTTGAACACTTCGAGAGCTCAAAGAATGGTAACCCAGACAGCTCCGTGTCTCTATGCACTATTTGTCGCGGTGTGTGCAATTGCGCACAACGAAAGGCAGGCCATTTCGGCTTGTTCTTATCGGGATTGGCCAATCCTCCCGCAGCTTGGATCACGACGAGGCCTCAAGTACCAGGATATGATGACATGATCAAGTTGGCAATCATGCAGTCTACGTATGCTGTAGAATAAAAATGCGTAAAATCAGCAAGCAGACATGCCGGCATTCCGCATATGGACAAGTGAAGGTAGTTGTGCGTCGTAACTCCAGCTATAGCTATGGTGGTCTGACTCGTTCCCAAAGTAGCGCCGTGCGATGAAATCACCAGCCATTGATGGTGATGGTCGACGTTCCATCCGGCACCTTGGAAAGGTGCTAAGGTAGGTTTGTTTCTCTCTCGCTTTACCCATTTTATCGTCAGCCCCCCCCCCCCACCACGCAGTGCCATTGGGATTGTAGGTATGTTGAAATGAAAGCTCCTGGAAGCTTGGTTCTACGATGGAACCGTTTTTTGGGTAGCTCAGAGCTCCACCAGACGCGAATTACGTAGTTACGGCACTTCGGTCGCCTATTTTTCTTTCCCTGATCCCCTGGCAGATTTCGGCCGGCTGTTGCGGCCGGGAAGCATCGGATTTAACTCGTCGATTCCAAGCGACTTGATAGTGGCAATCCAGTTGATTCACGAGTCTCTTTGCACACGAAAACAAGTGGCTGATAAAAGGGTCGCACATCTCCCATGCCGTGCCCAGCCCTCCCACCAAAAAGACCTTCAATTGCGACCTAGATTCTTATCATGCCCATGTTTTCGAAGTTGCATCGCCCGAGAGCAACGTGACATGTGATGAACAATCAAACTTTCCAAATCGTTGATTGACAAGACAAGGGAACACCCCTCAATTGTGTGCCGCATTCCGAGGCCTTTGCGTGGCAAACGCGCCTTTCGACAAGAATCTTTTCTTAAGCCGGTGCGGCTGCGGGCAAAGGTCAGTCTCAGGGCCACCCACCTCAGCCCTGCATTTGCCACCGGCGTCTGGGTGGGTACATGCTCCGTACTGCGTAGATTCCTTGTCGATTTTCCATGCGCGGGGCCCCGCCACGGCTTGTCATGGAAAACCATCTGCAGTGGGGGTCTTTATCTGTGTCAAACCGGAAGTGTACATAAGATCAACGCCAAAGGCGCAACACCACAATAGGTGAAACTGCTAAGTTGCACGCGCGTAGCTGTCTGGATATGAAAGTGTCTTGCTATTAAACTCGATAGTAACTTATCCCTCAACAAGGAGAGTACGCTTTTCCCCCCGGCAACATTGCCAACTACCAAACGTTCGCCCGGCGCCGCAGTTGCATATTGTATGGACTTGAGGCGACTTCGGAATCAAGTACATAGGTATCTAGGTGCGGACGGTCCTCGTTGGGCAGGAGGATTACTCGAGACCTGAAAACACCAAGATTCAACTAGGTACCTACACATTAAGCTCGAATTGTTGAGAGCCACATATATTAGATCGCGCACATCTTTTTTGCCTAACTTTTAAGTCTCTTATCTGGGTGTGGATGGACGGGAATGATGGCTTCAACGGTGCGGGGCAATGGCACTCATCCGCTCACCTCGTAGGAACGTACACATCTCCAGCACTGAGCAGCTGCCAGTGAAAGCATGGGTAGCAAAAGGCCATCTCTGTAACGTCAAAATTGATTACGGGCGCGCAACGAAGCGACGGTACCGGTAGCACAGCTCATACTGTCACTCGACGAATTTGCGCTTACCTTCGCCCGCCCATGAAGAGTTTTGCTGGGTGAAACGTTCACGCAGAAAATTAGGGGACCGAGAATGCAATGCCAAGCGGAACCCCGACTTGAATGCAGAAGTGAGTGCATATAGGGGTCTGCAAATGCAACCCACGCTGCATGTGCTTCGCAGGTGGACGTGGCTTGTCGGACGCGCCGCGTTAAAAACGGACATGGTGTGATGGCGTGAATAGCGCGTGTCGTGGCCCGTCGTAGGAGTACGTGGTGTTGGTGCTGGACCAAGATTGGCCAATGTGCAGGAGCGAAGTCGCAGTGGCTAAACTCGTTTACATGCATCGGGGAACGCCACTCGCGTAAAGCAGCCTTTTAAGTTTTGACATCAGCAAAGCTCTAGGTATTCGTACGGAGTATTTTCCCCCTCTGATACTCGGGAGTCGGTACTAGTAGAGATGCTTCAAGGCGCCCTCATTGAAGAGACACCGATACAGAACTATATTTTGTCCACGTATAGGCGGTGAACGTGGTGCGCGCGCTACCTTGTTGTGGCGCATGGGATGCTCCCTCGTGTGAGGGGAAAAGAAACCCAAGTGCCATGGCGATAAAAAAAGGGCTGTTTCAGTTGGACTTGAAAACGGAAAACAACACACAAAAGCAAAACCACCAAAGACAATTCAGGACAGGCAAGGCCACGCGCGGTTCTCGGCGCCAGGGGTCCTTCCTTGGCCACTCGCTCCAACGCCTTGGTCACCGGTATTACTACGTGCTGAGAATCGAGATTGGAAGCTCGCGAAGAACTTCTCTCCTTGGACGCCTGGCGGGCAAACCTTGCCGCGGCAGGTCTGCTGATATGCATTGGGGCTGACTTGTCTTGCTTACTTGACTCTCTCGTGCATTTGATGACTGTCATGAAATTTGATCAATCAGATTAACGGCTCGCTGCGTTTGGAACGGAACGGACGAAACCGGGATTTGCCTCACTTTATCAATTCCTCACCCCGCACTCCGATTTGCGGCTCTGGGGGCACAGCATTCTCGACGCTCGTCATAAGAAACGCATGTACACGAACCGCTGTGAAAGCTCAGCCCTTCTCTGATGAATAGGACCACGCCATGATTCCAGAGCGTCGGGTTCTGATGTGGGCCTCGAGGGGCCTTGATGGGCTTGATGGCTTTACTTTGTTGGTCTGTCGTCCGCCGCATCTGAAGCAGCATCGTACATAGCGAGTGGGCCAACCCCAGACCCCAGACGATGCTCAGACTCCAACATCAACAACCCCCGTTGTCATTCCAGGATATGCCTGCCGCCATGTTCTGCAGGGCATCATTTGCGACCCGCTTTATGGAGAGTCGATGCAGGTGGGAATGGCAACAGTGATGCAGTTCTGGTTGGCTGACGCAGCCGTTTTTGGTGCACGACCGCAAGAAGCACTCCGGCTCGTCCTAATAAGTGACACGGAGCTCAACAGACAACAGACCAGTGCTTATCAGAAGGAGTTTCGAGGACGCATCGCCACTACGGCGCGCTGATTTCTTGGTCCTGTAAGACATGACTGTCTCCCTCTTGACTTGGCAGGGTCCAGCTCTGCAGCACAATTACCTACCATGGCCTACAGTGTCCATAAAGCTCAAGCGTGATGCTTGATCAAGACATGATAGTGCCCGTCCATCGGCTGGGATCAGTCTCGGATTGGATTCGACAGCAGATTTGACGCTTTGCTGCTATCAATGTCGTGCTCAGTGATAGCCTCGAGGGAGCTCCGGAAAGCCATTGCCGAGCAAGCCTGGCTTCTAGGTATGTATGTGTCTATGTGCCAAATGATGGGGTTAGACAAAAGGCATACAACGACCGCGCAACGAAGCCGGTCCGCGTTCCCGGATTGCAAGAATTATGCTACGTCTGGTTCTCTGTGGTTGCACAGACTTCGTCGCACAAGATTGGCAAGGCTATCTCTCTGTATGAGTGGTCGGAAGTTAGCGCACAGCCACCCCCCACACCAAGCAAGGTGCCTCCAGTTTTCCATTCACACCATGCAAACCATGCAACATGCTCCACCACCCGAATCGTTGCCAAAAGCCCCATCCCACAACGTCCGCCCCGGCTCGCCCGCTGTCTTGCTTTGTCCAGTTTGGTCTGGTCCATCAAAGTAGATCGTTTTACTTGATAGATGGCGCACGGAGCACGAATATATTTGTGACTGGTGTCGGATTGGCAATGTGCCGGGCTGAATGGCACTGATGGCCTATGGCTTGGCGAAGTCAAGCCCAAAACCATCCCGCCTCCCCACCATTTCCAAGGCAGTTGGACTTCAGTGTTACTTCATAGTCGTCTATGTATTTCTTTGTCAAAAGCTCTTCACCCCCCCTCCTTTCCTTGTCCTGGCGGCGCAAGGACCTGTGCCTACTCACAGCGGCATCGAAATCGAATTCGTTTTCAGGACGCTTGTTGATTTATAGTGACCCGATCTGGTGATTACGACTGCAAACCGACCCATCTCCATAATATAACCAGCAGCGCCGTCGCTTCGCTGTCGGCCACAACCAGAAACTGTTCTCATTACATCACTCCTCCGACATATCCGGCATTAATGTCGTCGGGATTGGCCAATCCGACCCACGTTGCCACTGCTCTCTGAACGGGCGATAATTGCCCGTCGTCGTCGTCTTCGCTCCTGCCGTTCTCACTTCTTTTGTTCTTGCCCGTGTTGGCTGACGTCGAGCGCGAGTTTGACGAGTTCTTGTTCGATTGCTGGAATATTGCTCGAACTGACTCTCACCACGCTCAACTATCCGACCTAGGAACTTCTGCTTCAAGCATTCGGGTACGGTCGCCTATGCCCTTCTTTAGAGAATCGACTCGGGATCCATAACACTTTCTCCACCGCACTTCGATCTCCATGACTGACATTTAAACCTAATAGCTTTGCGACTGCTTTATCCGCTCTCGAACCTTTACTTCGATTCCTTGTGACCACGTCATATACCTCCTTCGCTTTACACACATTTTTAAAGAAATAAGTTTTACATAATTTGCATTCCGCCAGCGATCTTGTCGAACACCGCCGCAATATATTCACCAGCAACCTCTATCACAAAAAACGCGTGCCCACATTGGTGATGCCTTACACTCCACCTTCACATCCATCTACCGCCTCTTCAGCGCTTAATTCGTCCAATACGAGTCGTCGGTCGTCTTTCCAATCAACCCCACGACCGAACCTTCCCAAGTCAGCGTCCTATCTCAAAAAACATCGTCGCACACCCTCGGCAGACATACCCGGCGACATATCCCCCACGACGCCAAATGGAGCCGAGAATACGAAGATGATGGTGCTGAAGGATTTGGGAGGCAGTGTGCGGCAGTCACCTCCTCTTCGGGTTGACAAGAATGAGCTGATACCGAAAGGAGCAGTCATTTCCCCACCAGACTCGACTGCTTCAGGGAGCGATGATGATGAGCCACCAGAGATCAAGAGCCGCCGATCGGACGTTCTTCAGCACCTGCGAGATGCAGTAAGCAAGATATCCAAGTCGACCACGCCTCCTCCCCAGCATACACAACCTCAAGTTATACTTTCTCCCTCACTTCACATCAGCCAAAGTACCAGCGCTTTGAGCGGCATTCCTTTGGCTGGGCGTGGCCGAAAACTTGGTCACGTCCGCTGTGCGACGGAGCCTTGTGCTTCGACGAAGAGCTCTAGCAGCTCCTCACCAGCATCCGAGGATGACACCGACGAGGATCTGAGGATCAAGCCCCAAATGGTCCGCAAAAAGTCTGGTGAATTGGTTCGCCCTGCCCTCCGTGGTCATCGCCGCCCGTCTAGTATGCCTGGCACACCTCTATCTTCCAAGGCTGTCCACTTCGATTCCCACCTGGAACACGTTCGGCACTTTTTGCAAGTTGATCGACCTCTTGCTGTCAGTGCTGGGTCATCACCAGCCGAGGTCCATTTGAGCGATTCCGAGTACCCTTTCCCTAAGGGTGGTCGGGGCAGTCGAGCATCTCCTCCTTTCGAATGGGAGCTTGCCACACCGAATTTCCCCCACGATTCTCTGGCCCGCAAGTGGATGCCTGTCAGACTTGAAAGGGTCTGGTTGTCCCACGACGAAAAGTCTTTGCTAGGCTCAGTCGCTGTGGCCAATCTCGATTTTCGAAAGTCCGTCGTCTGTCGGTTCACACTGGACTATTGGAAGACTATATCAGAGGTCACTGCCGAGTATAGTCACGAGATACGTCCAAAAGAGACCTCTGTAGGTCAGGATCGATTTACCTTCGCCATCAAGCTGTCTGATATGGCCAACCTGGAGTCAAAGACCCTGTTCTTTTGCATTCGCTACGTGGTTAGTGGCCAGGAACATTGGGATAACAACAACGGTACCAATTTTCAAGTGGACTTTCGCAAGAAATATTTGCCGCAAAATGGCAAGAACAATTTGCAATGGCTTCCATCCACGCCAGTAGGCGGGCTACCCCGCAGTAATCGCAAGCGAAGTGATCGAGGCACCGCTCTTCGTCCCTTGTCCATACCCGCATTGAAATTGGACTCCTTTGGAAGTGGAAATGATGTGTTCGATTTCCATGAGTTTATTGGAGACTCGGAAAATGTCGGTGGCCTGCGCTTCAAGTCGAAGTCATCTTCTTCACTTTCGAGCGACAAAAATGCTTCGGAGCTGCCATTATCTCCCGGCGGAAGTGCCTTCTCGAATAGGTACGACTTTACTGCGTCTCTGGATGCTGCTGTGAAGGCCGCCAGAGATACTGCCACGTCTGGCCAACCAAAATCCAAGGAGAACGACACTTCCCACATCAAGAACAAGTTTCGGGATGCTGAACCTTTTGTACCTCCACCCGCCTCTTCCAGTATCTCGGCCGGGATGTCTTCGCCGACACATAGTATATCCAGCGCCTCATATGAGGAGCTGGTCAACAAATACTGCTTTGTACGTGCCTCCGGACCCTATTCCAACCATGACTCCGAATGATCTGCTACGGTCTAGTCTCCAATTTCGACCCATCACTATCTGCTGAACGCCTCCAAAAAGTAATTCTGCTTTACTAACTTGACACTCATCTGGTATAGTTTGGGTCTGCTCCGAAACAACCAACTTCAACCATGAAGGACGGGTTCTCGGAAAGTGGAACAACTGATGCGCGAAAGGGACAGCAGGCTCACGAAGCCAGCTCTCCGAATTACACCACTGCTCAGAAGCCGGAATCATGTAGCTGGCATGCCGGTGGTGCTGCTCATCACAGCATGTATCACGCGCCGACGAATTCCTATTATTCGGCAGCGGACGCGGCTCAAAACACGAGCTACTTGATAGGCTCCCCACTACATCAGGAGGGCTTCTCACTAAGCTTGCCGCCCAGAAGAGGCCACATGACACCACCAACGCTGGTGTCGAGGCCAGGAACATCTGGTAGCGATGTTGCCACAGATCGCTTCCCTTGGACTGCGAATTCACATGGTGCTACGGCCATCTCAAGCTGAGTTCTTGTTCGAACGAGATGTGATGCGGGCCTGAGGCATTGTGACCGCAAAGCTTCTGCCAGGTCAGGAGGTGTAAGTCGAAGTAGCCACCGTGGGCGATAGAAACGGCATTTCATCTGTATTTCAACCAATTTGCTTCAACTTTGTTTATCGGCGTTTTAGGAAAGGAGGAATTTGCATTCAGGATGCTAGTGGCTTGTTGAAAAGGATCCGTGATGCAAGTAAATATCTTGCACGCGGACGGCTGATTTTGTGCGCTTTCATTGCTTTGCACTGTTACGGCCTCAGCTTTTCTTACGACCTGACGTTTAGCAAACGAGGAATTAGGGCCGCCAAGCATGAGGATTGAAGAGAGTTGTCCTTCTTCACGAGATGACATGATACATAAAGTTAATGGAATTGATGGATTACGAATAGCACCAAAAAGCATCTCGTGGTGCATATTCGAAGGTGGAGGTGGGCGAGGGAGTTGACTTGAATAACGTTGGGTGGCCTGATAGCGCCCTCAGAATACACACATACGTTGTCTCTCTTCAATTTTTTAAACTCTGCGAAGCTCATCATAAAGTGTGTTTTGGTTGTAGAGTCGTTTGGACAATTCACGGGTTAGAACGAACAACTACCGCGCGTGCGTATATGACGTCTGTTGAATCTTTGGACAGCCCAAACCAAATCTTAGCATCCGGAGCTGCCGCTATGGTACCTATGGCGGGCGATTCGACTCAGCTTACGAATACGCGAGTGAAAGCCTTTCACAGTAACTTTGAGTAAGCATTGAGAAAACCTCTATATGGTGCCGCAACTCCGTACGTATAAAGGCAAAAAAGCTTGCAAAAAATGGGTCGAGCTGAAAAGCCAGCGATGAAGATATTGAACTTTTGGCGTTCGTTGTGGAGATTTGAGGCTTGAGGCTTGGTGGGAGGCTGGGGTACTGGGACTGGGGGTTGTGTGGCCCGTGGGGAACCGCCTTGAATGGCATGGGATGGATCATGGGGCCCCGGGGGGTGGCGTGCGCATGCTTTCGTGAATCATAATCGTAACTTAACGCGTGGAAGTTAGTTAGGTAATTTACCACTTCCAGATCTTCAACGCGGTGGGTAGTTGAATTTATTCTTGCAACGAAGTGGGTCAGTGAATTGGCGTTCGGGACTAAAGGGTACCTATCTTGCCCAATTCTGACTTACTGATATGCATGTACAGATGCGAACGAGTGATTGGAGGCAACTTGTATTGAGTTACGGTAGTTGAATCTTTTTTCCTTCTTCGAGAGTACAGATAGAGTACGGGTTCATAACATGCACGTCTCAATAAGTGCCTGAAGTATGTATTGAGTTTCCTGAGTTCCTCTCATCCTCTTTCCTTTCCATCTCTTTCTCATTATCCTGCATTCTATGATGTAGTTATGCGATCTCTCATCGTACATATGACATCGATTTGAATCGTCATCAACTTCGCCGTACCCGTTCTCCAGTCACAATTTGTCCGGACGGATTATCTCAAAGATGCACCCACATAACCCGGTCAGCAACGCATCCCTGGCAGGTTGATCAGGAGCGCTGGACTTCTCCAATTGTGTGTTTACACGACAGATTAGATGTCAGGCTTCGGGTGGCGGTGGCAGTCGGCAGGACTTGATCAAATGCTTCTTCTGGACTTGGGACTGGCCAACCTAATCCACACTCGGCATAAGGTGAAAGTTCGGATGGGATTGCTTGGAGACGACTCGGATTCTGCTCCTTGTTCACCCAACTCTATGCCATGACACATTGCAAGAAACAAACCCCCAGGAGGAATTTCCAAAACCCCCCCAAATAGATATCCAAAAAGGTGCAAAAGACTCCGGCATATCCTGCGCGGATGACAGAAGGCCCTGCTCCAAGGTGCACAGTCAAACACCAACACCCTCCTCCTCCTCCTCCTCCTCCTCCTCCTCCTCCTCCTCTGTCTTGACCAAGTCCCAGCACTTCCTCATGCCTGTGCCCATCGACTCCTTCTCCACGTCTGCAGTCCACCGCCTTGGTCGTCTCGCCAAGCTTTCAGTGCCCTCGGCGTCAATACCTTCCTCACTCACCATCCGAAACATATGTACATGCATGGTGAGCTTCAGATGCGAAAACAACCAGGGCACGCTACCCAGCTCTCCCACGTGTTTGATTTGCACATTGCCATCTGTGAGCCCCAGCATACTGATTGCAAATGCCTTGGCTATCTCTGTGCGCTGCCTCGGGGAACAGGTTTCGGCGTCGGGAATGGGTATACTCGGAAACTCCCACAATCCGGCGAGGAGACCTTTCTCCGGACGGCGCTGGATGAGGTAGCTTCCATCGAGGCGCTGGATGGCACACACGGTTTCTTGCTCGACTCGAACGGCCTTCTTGGCTATCTTGATGGGGAATTTGCGGGCGTAGTTGGATATGGCTTCCTCTTGTTGTGCTTTGGTCGCTCCTTTTACAGATTCTCCTTTGTCTTTGTTTCTAAGAGATGGCCGTTTCGCGGGTGTACCTGTGAAAGAAAAAGCCGCGAGAGTCATCTGTTTGGCCTTTGGGGCTTGTTTCTTGCTGGGTTGCGTTTTGGCGTTTGCATTATCTTCCTGTAGTGCCTGTAGCTCCGGATCGTGATGGACATCTTCCTCGAAAGGCTCGCAAATGGTGCATGCGTCTTCTATATCTGCAATAGGGCCAGTTCCGAGGAGCTGGCTTATCGTCTTCGCCTCGCTATAGACCCGACACGACGCGGTGATGGGGCAAGCCGCACAATTGGGCTTTGGGGTACATATCGTGCTGCCGAGCTCCATGAGCGCCTGGCCCCATCTTCCGGGGCGGTCTGACACAGCAGAGCCTGCGTCTTGTACGGTCTCGCCATCTTGTGAAACGGCTTTGACGAGGGCATCTGCCGCTGCCCAAATGGTGTCGATGACTTTTTTATCGGTTTTGATGTTGCCGTAGATGCCCAGCTGCCGGCTGAGCACTCGCAGCACGTTTCCGTCCACCATGGGTGCCGCTCGCCCGAATACGATGGCTGATATGGCACCAGCAGTGTATCTGCCCACTCCGGGAACCTTAGCCTCGAGTTCAGCAGTAGCTGAGGGAAGGAGTCCTCTCATGGCCTTATCTTGGACGACGATTTTGGCGGCTTCATGTATCCGTGTTGCTCGACTGTAGTAGCCCAACCCGCGCCACGCCGCCAGCACATCCTCGGGGTCTGCCACAGCTAGCTCGTGTATCGTCGGCCACTGTTCCATCCATCGATTCCAGTAATCAATCACCACCGCCACTCTTGTCTGTTGTAGCATGATCTCGCTGATCCACACTTCGTAGGCTCGGCGTGCCAACTGTTCTCGAACCTGCACTTGATCGGTATCTGGGGAAGCACAGGGAGGCGTCCAAGCCTTACGCCACGGCATGGTGCGGGTTGTGCTGACCGAATCGAACCATGACAGGAGACTTTGACGATGTTGGGGGCCGGTGTCCTTGCATAAAAACAGTGGCTTGTGATACGTTATAGAATGGCGACGGCCCGTGGACGGCGTGCAAGGATCTGGATGGGCAATAAACCCAATTTCGAATAGCGAGCTTGGGAGAAGCATCTGTTTGCTATTTCGAACATTCGATACTTTGCGCTTTTTGCTCGGTCGGATCTCGGCGTCGCTTGTGTCATGGTCATCGTCGAAGCTGTCGTCACTGCATGTATCACGACTTTTTCGTCTTGTTGTTACTTTCGTCTTGGTGGATGCGACCTTTGATGAAGCGGGAACTCTTGCCAATCGTTTGCCGGCCATGGTGGAGAGCCACCTTGAGTAGATGCGGCATGTGAGGTTGTAATCTATTGAGGAATAAGCCATTGCTCGTGCTGGCAGCCGCATCACGTGACGGCCGCGCCAGCCGATTATGTACATAGTATTCCCACTTTCCCACAAGTTGGGAAACTTAGCTCTTCAGTCAAATATACACCCACCATGTGCCCCCAAATTGCTTAATATAATCTATATTTTTGTCAACATTGCGGCACTGGAGTGCCAGACTTTTGCGACGCGTTATTTTGTTGGCGCGTCTCGGGGCCCCACCACGCGTAAAGTGGAGAGGTCCGGAATCAACATTCAATGTGCATTACCCACCAAACTTCTACATCATCAAGACCACGCGTCTTGCTTCGAGCGCCTTTATTAGAACGGAGACGGACAATGACCCTGAGTCCGCACCAAGTCATAGTCCGGACGGGAGACGTGGTCGCCACGCTCTTGATTCATTGGCTGTAAAGAACCAACGGCCGGACTCGAGCCATCCCCTGCTGATCGCCTCCATACAGTCCATCTCTTCGTCACGCATGATACAACGCTCGCCGGCGAATGGCATGATGGCCTTGATATTGAGTGAAGCGTGGCTTGACAAGGATTCGAGATCACGAAGCAAAGAGTTGGACTGCAGAATGCAAGAATGGCGCTAGCCGCATCATTCTTATAAACCTGAACTGGGTCCATGTCTATGCATAACGGTAGCACTCCTCTCATCAATATCTAGCTCCCATGAGTCTAAATCTGCCTGTCCCTTCACAGCAGTCGACAGGTACCAGCCCCATCTATATGTACACAATCTCATAAATCGCCATATACATGCCTCCAAGCCGCGTTCAGCACTTCGACAATACCGCATTCGCAAACAACGAATAAGACTCTGCGTTGTTCAGCGCATACGCAGTACCCAGCGTCATGATATTTTGATACCCGTACGCATAGTCGGATGTTTCTGCGATAGCACGCAAGTGCGTCATCTCATGCAGCGTAGTACTGGCCTGATCCTGGTTATGACAAGTGTATGTCACGCTCGGGAGGGTTCTGAAGTACAGGTCGCAGTAAATCTGGTAGCCTAAATCCGGCATTGTGTACGCCAGGACACCCCGGGAGCAGCCATTGTACAGATCAGTGCAGTAGAACCGACTTACACCACGGTTTGTGGCACCGCATTCGATGGCGACTTTGTTGAAGACGAGCGCGACTTGGTATCTTGTGCCGGGGGTTGAGCTCTTGAAGTACTCGTAGACTTTGCGGCTGTTTGTCTGGGCGGCGTACTGTGCCATGGCGGCGAGCTTGGCGCAGTTGCGTAGGGCACGCATGCTGGCGGTGTATTTGGAGCCTCTGCAATCTCTTTGCGTGGTGGAGCGCTTGCTTACGCGGAAGGCTTCGTGGATGGAAGCTGCCTTGGGTCCGTGGATTTCAGCGCGGATTCTGTTGGATGTGTAGGGCACGGAACCGATGAGTTGGTTGTTGTTTTGGCTTGCGAATTGCATTATGCCGCTAGAGCGGATGTTGAAAGTGCCGCCTGAGGAAAGGTCGTGGACCTCACCGACGTTGAAGGTTACTGCGACGGACTGCCCGGCGGGGATGTGCTCAAATGCGGCGTCGTCGAGGTTTTGGGCTGAGATGCGCTGACGGATGCCTTGGAATGGGACCTCGTTCCCTAACGAACCTAAGCAAATGTTCTTCTCCCATGCTCTACTGTGCTTCTATTTGGGTGGGCGCAGGGAGGGGGCAAGGGAGAGGATTAGGAAGGGGAGGGGAACTATGTTTACCATCTTCCCGAGTGATTTGGGCCTTTTGAATGGCTGCATCGTCAAAAATTGTGCCCGTTTTGAAGACTTTGAGGTCTGTCTTCCCGTTATTAGTGATGGTTGCTTTGACGGCAGAGTTGTCTGCCATTTCAAGCTTCACATCAAGAGGCGTTGGCGCCTGCGGCGCGGCCGCGGCGAGGGAGAAAAGCGCCACGAGACTAGTTGCGAACTTCATATTCCATTCGTGATTGTTGTTCGTGATGGGGGGGAACTCGAGTGAGGGAGTGAATGAGTGAGTTACGCGACTTGTGATATATTTGAAGACATGGATACCGGGGATTTCGTGGAAGGAAGTGAGCCATGACGAGTTCTTATAGCTGAATTGGGAACTTGAACTGGAAGGAAGTCCTGTCTGGATAAAGACTGCTCCGTAAAGTTGGTGGAGGCTCCGTATGGCACATGATGTTCTATAATCTATCCTGGACGATACAATGGTTGTTGAGTGTCTGAGATACATTATTTCCGTGAGGAGGCGTTTTTTTTTTAAATGCGGATTGAATGCTCGATGGCGGAAGAGAACGATTCGGAGTTTAGGAATGGGATATAATTCTGGTTTTCGTAAAACCAAGACTCGCTCGATAGCGTTTGGGTAAACGTTGAGAAGGAAGCCAAGTTTTTTTGCTTTAAACTGTCTTGCGCAGTATGAGCTTGGTAAATGGTGCCTTTGATTGAAGAGCTCGGGTGTTATCTAATATCGATGTTATATTGTATAATTGTATTATACATTGTTGGCACTCTTGGTAATTATTGATACTCTGACTCAGGCAAGCACGGCCAAACAATCACCACGAGTAGTATGCGTTTGTCGAAATCTGTCCTGTGGTGAGTTTTCGTCGTCCAAGGCATTCGAGAATCGTGACCAAGACTGTCACGACAAACAAGCTACCATTTCGAAACAAGGGATTTGATTCCCGTGACCGCTTATGAAAGTCGTGGCTCAGTAGCACTGAACAGCTGGTCACTTACCCATGCGGTTACGCAGTACCTATATCAGAGCGGGCGGGTACATACCTAGGTAAATATATAGGTACTCGGAGAATAGGAGGATCGGACGCCCCACGATTTCACCGCGATAGCTCCCCGCCCGGCGCTCAATCAGAGAACTAGGCCAGTCGTCTTTATTTCTTGTGATTTGGGGTAGACGCGGTGGGTTGCAGATACGGTGTAAAAGCATGCGACATGAGGCTTTTGAGATCTTGTTGAGAATGTCCCCGATGGCAGGACCTACGAGATATCTACCGACCGACTCCTCAACCAGAATGGCACAGTGTCATGCTGTATTGCTGTAGACTGACAGGTGAAAGAGAATTACAGCAACTTTGAAGTATCCAAAGAAGTACCGAGGCTCTGTTTTGGTTTCCTCAAAAGCCTGACACGAACAGCATTGAGCGTATTGGGCATTTGAAACACAAGCCGGAAGACATGTTTGGACCGATACCAAGATCTGAGCTGTAACCACGACTCTGGACATGAAGTGCTATCCGCCTTGGCCGCAACTTATCCAAAGTTTGCCGCCAAGCTAGCCGTCATTGGTCAATCGGCGAACAAAGGTAATCCCCCGCGGCCCGTAGACAGATTACTACCGTGTTGTCGCTGCCGACGTTGCGTTGCGCGGCGGCCATACGGCTGACCCTTGCATGCGCACTTGGCGAAACGGATTTGTTGCATCCGCATGGTTTGAAGCATGTCTTTTGGCGGACTGGTATATTATAATTTCTGCGTTCAATGGATAGAAGCATGACGTCAGCTTTCTTTGCCGGGCGACTTGTAGCTAGGTAGGTATTGAGATTGAGAGACACCTGCCGCCTTGCGGCGATGATATGTAGTACATGTCAGTTTTCTCATTGAGGAAAACTAAAGAGAGCGTAATAGCTCATCAAAAATGTGCGATTGTTCAGCTTTGCCGTGACAACAATCACGAAGGCGTGCCTTGGCCGGCTTGCATGAACACAATTGTGAGACGGTGTGGGAAAATGATGATGATGATTATCTAGGCTAGGCTGTCCACATCCGTGGAACAAAGGAGGCTATGTACATGTGGGTCTCTGCCCTGAAGTGCTACATGCCTGAGGAGAACAAGTGATGCCTAAGATGTGAGGCTGCTACCATCTAACAACAATGGCCAACGATCGGCGTCGTTCCACGTGCTGTATGCATAAATGCAGCTCTCATTTCCATGCGGTACCTGAATCATAAAATGCGCGTGGATGCCAAAATCTTGCCGCATTGCTATTGATCCGTTGTCAGAAAGGTGGGAGAGTAGTTTCAATAGGTGTCTCGCGGCTGCTGTCGGAGGTTGCTGTTCGCCAAGTCATAACGAACCATTAATTCGTCTGAGGGTGGTGATGCATAGAGATCAACGGCGTGTAATGCTTAAGGAACTCGCAGGAGACCAGTGATTCAGCGTTTAACTCTGTTTTTCGCAACGCCACCGAGCTGAAGGTTGTGTAAGTTGAGGAGTCCGCGTCCGTCACCTGGGAAATGTAATTCCGCGGGGAGTTTTCTGGCATTGCCTCGGAACATTAATTCGGGCCTATTGATTTGCGCGAGTCTCTTCGTGTTAAGCTATAGCTCGACGAACATGGCGTTACGCACAATAGAGTCTTCAGAATTCTCTGCCGTTGTGTTGTGCAGGTGTGCTTAACGTAAAGGGAGAGGGCGCCGCTTGAAATGGCTCGATATGATGAAGTCGCGCAGGAGCAGAGTCATTGAGGTACATACCTCTACCATTCCGACGGACTTGCACGTGAAGCTGTGGATGATCGGTTCGACTCTCGAGAGACGACAACTCCTATGTATGCGATCGTGGCTATCTTGCTGACGCGTAGCGACCTCCGCCAGCAGCGGACGTGGCGCTCGAATAACGGTTCACGAATCCTGATTGCAAGATAATATCCCAGCGCAGAACAGAATGGAAGCGAACCAATCACCGAACGACCGCAGAATACGGTATCGCCTGTAAACCTTGTGTTATGTAGTAGCCATCCCGCCCGGCCTGATATATATCCCCCACGCCTTTTTGGGCCTCTCGAGTAATGTTGTGCTTTCCAGATCTCTCTAAAAATAAGCTCGGTTGCTGCACCTACTGCGGCCGGGAGCCGAGGCGAGATATACGGCCCTTGGCAAAATTTCCTCACAGCGCCACATGAGGCCCATCCTTGACCGTCAACGCAATAACTTCGCTTGTACGTAACTCTTAACCCAATTCGCATGCTAGGGATACGCAACTGAGTGCATTATGTAGAGTTTTACGGAGTATGAAATAATTCAACGGAACAGGCAGCACTTAGCGCAACACCCGCTAAAGTCTATCACCGCATAAAGACGGCTAGGCGTGCTACGCTACCTAATGGATGAGCTTATCAACGAGCTCTTATTCAGTTTCCTTTCACACATGATCGCAAACTCTTTAAGGTACTTCAAAATGTTCTGAGACATCATTATATACATAATACATATGCCATTTTGAGATTCCCCTGATGCATACGCTCGTAGGGTCAAGGCCAGGGCTATGCATAATGCGGCGCACAATCCAGAGGAACCACCCCTGGCTTCTCGAGGCAAGTTATCACAATTCTAGCGGTGGGAACGAGCTCTTTGTGGTGCATCAAGATTTTGTCGTTACTAATTTGTTTTGAGAAAAATTACTCAATCTTGTCATGATCAGTGGCGCATTACCCGTCGCCTCCTTTGAGTCGGGGTCTCCCGGAGGATGATAAAAGGACTATGATTTAATGTAGTGGATTTCGTTTCAATACACGCCACTTTGACGGGCGCGTTTTATCTCTTCTTGTACAAATTTAACCTCAATTGTCTTCGACACTGAAATGAGCCAATTGCATTGGTTGGGACTCAAGTTATCGTAGTCACAAGTTTGCGATTTCCAATCTCCCGGACGCCAAGTCCAGGTCTCTCAACAAATAGATGTTGCACGAAAGAATGGGCGCAGCCGTCTGGCCTCTCTGATGTGCTTTGTTTACCCCTATATACCCTGCGATAATAGAGCATTGACTCATAAACCGCGACGAAATCACGTTGAGAGCATATGCGATATCGAAGAGCAACTCTGAGCCATGTTGTAGTAAAATAAAAATAAAATTCCATAAAAAAATGGGCGTTGCACGGCTTTGCAAAGCATGCCTCCTAATTATGACCGCAGAAATATGACGCGCGCATCTCTCTTGAAGCTCTCTGATCGTAACGAAAGTTTGCCTAATTATATATATTTGAAGACATTGTGTTGGGATAAACAGGGTAAGCAAATAAAGATCAATGCATGCATTCGTAACCAAAGTATATTCTCGTCGTGTCTGTTCTTGTTCATCTCTAAATAAAGAGGCAAACACGAAATGTGCGCCTCCGCTACGCGTCGCCGCACAATTTCTTCAGTTTTGCCTAACTAGGAAGTGAGGCAAGAGGGGATAAAGTGGGGAAGCCCTTTATCCAACAATGTTGTGACGGCTGCAGCCAATGAGCGTGCGTGAGTTGAGTACATCACACACGCACGGTGCGTGTGTGAGTGACACCACATTGGTGCATCCGATCATGTGACACTGATGCCTTGGTCAGCGATTCCGACACATTGCATATCATGTTTTGAAGGCTTGGACGGGCGCCGCGAGGTGAGATGCCCCATTCTCGATGAGTGAAGCGTTTCCTGATTCCGCATACAGGGGCCCTCGACATCCCCTCCTCGATCGCGATGTGCGCGGCTGATTAGCCTGCTAAACTGGTTGAAAAAACGCGGTTCCTCGTGCGAGGCGCCTTATGCTTTTTATAGGTGTATGTGAGTGCACGTGTCTTCTGCAATGTATTACCGCCCAGCGTTATCGGACCTCCAAGTACCCATATCTGACACGTTGTTGCAAAAGATCTTGGAAAGCCTTCTGTAACCTGTTATCAGGCAGCCAGCAATATAACTCCGTACGCCAGCGGCCTGTCCATGGTCGTCTTCGCAGTTGCACCGGGGTGTAATTCTACATATGTAAAAACTCTTGCGGTCGAACAACAGTGCCTTCGAGATTGGCACTTGTCCATGGCTCCCAGGCATCGTCAGTTATTCCACCATCCACGCATTGCCATGAGCATTAATAATACCGTTGACCCATCGGTCTGCGCTGCACCAAAAAATTCCGCACTTGACTCGGACGGAACCGCCGACACGACAACTTCGATTTCTAATTCCACGCCGTTGCTCGCTCGCCCCGTAAAACTCCTATTAGTGCTTTGAAGAGCACTAGGTATGGCGTCACCACGGTTTCTCCGCAAGTCGTCGGTCGCAGTTGGCTAGGCGCAGAGCGAGCGGCCAGAGGAATTGATATGGCGATCAACGGAGAATGTCATGAACCGAGGCTCCGCTAGGGAGATGCCCCAACGGGGAAAGGTGAGGCAATCATCCTGGCCGAGTTTTTAGACCCCTTGCACGGCTAGACTGTTCGCCCGATATGAACGGCATACTCGGGCGTCGCGAGAACGGCACTTTCGCAGTCCTTAAATGCGTCAATCTGAGCGGCTTGGATTCAATCTCTCACCGCGTTCCAATTGACTTGTTTGAACCGCACGCTCCAGAAATCGAACTCATCAACATAACATCCGGCCTGCTGTCCTGCAATAATGGATCTCAAGGTTGCGGAACCACTGAGGCTCCCATGCGGACTCACCATTCCGAATCGTCTCGCCAAAGCGGCCATGGCAGAAGGATGGGGCGACAAAAGACACCTGCCTCATGAGAAGCTTATTCAGACATATTCATCCTGGGCAGACGGTGAATGGGGCTTGATTCTGACGGGCAACGTCCAAGTCGACATTGAATACCTGGGACAACCGGAAGATAACTGCGCCAATCCCAACGTCCCACGCGAGGAGCTGCTAGAAACATGGAAGAGATGGGCCAAATCTGCCAACGGGCAAGGAAGCAAGACAATCGTGCAACTGAATCACCCGGGAAGACAGTCATTGCCGGGTGCCGGAACGCATGGCTTCTTCAAGAAGACAATCGCGCCTAGCCCCGTCCAGGTCAATCTGGGTCAGGGGCTCATCGCAAAGACTCTCAGCAAGCTTGTATTCGGAACACCGCGAGAAATGACCGGAGCCGATATTAAGCACGTTGTTACTCGGTTCGCTGAAGCGGCTAAGCTTTGTCACGAGGCTGGGTTTTTTGGAGTGGAAATTCACGGCGCGCATGGCTACCTGCTCGCTCAATTCTTGAGTGCCAAGACAAATCATCGAAGTGATGAATATGGCGGGAGTCCCAAAAAGCGCGCCAAGATAGTCGTGGATATTCTGCGAGCGGTACGAGCAGAGGTACCGAAAGAATTTTGTGTGGGCATCAAGCTCAATAGCGTGGACCACCAGAGTGAAAAGGAATTGGAAGATTGCATTGAACAGCTCGAGGATATAGTAGCTGCTGGGATTGACTTTTTGGAAATCAGCGGCGGTTCTTATGAGGATCCTGTGGTATGGCGCTCCAATGCAGCAGTTGACGGGGACTTATCACTTCGTGGAGAAATGTGACGCGCTGACACAATCGGAACACCAGATGATGACGGGTCGAACGAGCGAAAAAGTATCAGAGAGGACCTTGGCCCGCGAAGCATTCTTTCTCGAATTCGCACACGCTATTCGAAGTCGCTTTGAAGGCGTGCCGCTCATGGTGACGGGGGGTTTTCGCACACGGAAGGGTATGGAAGCAGCGATTCGTGAGGGCGGCTGTGATATCATCGGCATAGGTCGACCTGCTGTGCTCAATCCATTGCTACCAAAGAATACCATCTTTAACAAGGAGATTGCGGATGATGACGCCAAACTATATACCAAAACTGTCGCTCCGTCGTGGCTGAGCCGTGTGCTTGGTTTGCGAGCGATCAATGGCGCAGCTGAGACGGTATGTTTCCTCCATCATACATGTTTCAACCAGTAAAAGATCTGAGTACTAATTGAGACGACAGATGTGGTATGCTCAACAGATTCATAAGATACTACCGGCTAGATAGTGGTTGTAGGCTTAAGGTGCATCTCACTGCATTATTTTTGGCGCGTCAACTTGCTCCATCTCATGCTATCTTTTTGTAATATTTTTGCGTGGGGATTGACTTTTAGCATGTTATACGTACTTGTGAGGAAACAAAGCGTTCAGTTCATCCCGCAGTCCAAGCCGAGGCCGTTCGTCTTTTGCATCCTCCGCCAGCTTGAGCATCGCGCGGCTTCAGCCTGCAGGACGGCCCGTTTGGTGGTGCGAATGACGCCTGGGCCAGCAAGGCCTTGTGTGCGATAGGAACCCCGCGCCGCCCTGCCGCCCCCAAATTCCCCGGACCCATCCACTGTGCCGGGTGCGCAACCGCCCAGCGCCCACAGCACAATGCCACAAGTGACAAACCCATTGACCCCATCGGGCAGCGTCCGGCAGTGGAACTCAGCGTGCAGCGCGGTGCGGGATGGCGCGGTTCTGCCATTGCCGCGTGCTATCACATCCTCACAAGTGCGATGAACAACATTGCCATCGTGAAGTAGCACAAGTATATTTCTCAGACAGAGTGGGTACTTTACACTATCAATTATTGCCTTTGAACGTCCCAGCTCCTCCCAATCGGTGCACCAAGTACACACCTGCACCCAAAAATAGCAAGCATCCCGTAAATTGTGTCTGTTGACTCGACTGTGCCGTGCACGGCAAGGCAGCCGACTCGCCTAACGTCGTCAATCTCAAATATTCAATGCCCAACTCGGAGACACACCCCTCAGGGGAAAAGGCCCGATGCAGTATTAACTCAGTTTAGTTGGCACACAGCGAAAGCTTCACATCAGCTCCCACTCCGCAGTTCTTGACCTCGCTGACCCCCGGGCCCATGGGCAACCCGTTGGACCAGACAATCGCGGGGCACGCCTTGTTGACGCTCTTCACGACCATCTTGGATCCCTTAAAGGCATCTCCAAACACGTCGCTCAGGTCATACCAAATCGTCTGGTCGTTGAGAGTATACGCAAAGACGGTCTGTGGCTCGTTATTGAAGAGGCCGAACTCTCCGCGGGTAATCTTGATGGCGCGGCCGCCCGTCTTGGGATCACGCGTGAAGACCTCCGAGTAAGATCCACCATGCTGGAGGGTCTTGCCGGGGGAGACGTTGCTGCCCACGGACCAGACGGTTACAGGGAAGTTGCAGTTGTTGTAGACGACGGCGTTGCCAAGGGCTGAGACGGCGGTGGTGAGGCCGAGGCTGAGGAGGAGGGCTTTGGCGTGGCCAAGCATTTTGACTGGAGGTTTTAAAAGGATTTGGGTTGGTGAGATTTGAAGGAGTTTGGAATAAATGCAATGGAAGTAGATGGTGTCGTCTGGAGTCGGGTGAATGGGATTCAACAGAGACACGGGCTGCTTTTATAGAATTGACTGTAGCCCGTAGGTACGGTATTCTCAGATAAGTCCGTCCCCCCTGGTGGCAAAACAATTTGCCGCCTGCGACAAGGCCCCTTTCGTTTTCGTTTTCGTTGCTGCACCCCTCTAAATCACATTATGGGACACACATGATCAACAGAACGTTCCTTTGCTTTGTTCAACTGTGACGGCATCTTGACATCCATCGAATCAGATTTGCAGGAAGATGTGCCCAGGGACGCATTACCGAGTGGCTGCTGAGATGAGACCCTGTGGTTCATGGGTGGATTCCCCATGCACCAGGACTGATTCGATACGAGGTTTGAATCATGACTTGAAAATGTGATGCAGCGGAAATCAAGACCCCGAGAAGCAACATGATCGTTCTATGAGGTAGTTAAATCGTCTCATAGGCTCTGATCCAGACAATTTATGTACGTGGTAATATGGAGCAAAAGGTTCGGGAATTACACCTACGACCCCGCTGCCATGTGTCTCGGACGGTCCGTGTCAAGATGACACCGAATCGAGCTCGATAGATGAATGTGTACTCTGTACACCATTTCTGCTATGCTGGCAAGCCTGTGCGGGAGATCAGCAGAGCACCCTACGATAGTTCGTAGTAATAAGATGGAGGGGGGATGTTTGATGTCAAATTGCATTAGTGAGCAGGCATGATTGGCGACACGGTACAGTTCCAGTTAAATCTTGGCGCGGCGGGTGGTACAAACGGCACACGCAGAGGACAGCATAATGCGACGGGTATAACCGGATACAAGTCTGGGGAAATATATGATCTGTATGATCTGTATGAAAAGAATGGACCGCTTGTTGGATTGCAGAGCGCCTCGTAAATTCCACATGCAGTGGCGCGACGCCCAGATTCAGCTTGTCAGACTCATCGCTACTTGATTCCGTGCTTGCTGCTACGGGAGCTATGCGGCGGAGGAGGTCAGATACTCGGGTTCACGAGCTTGTTGTGCTGTCACTTTACAAGGTAGTATTGTTCGTGTGGTAAGTCCTGTGCGACTACGCAGAATGCACTGCATCTTATTTTGAGCTTGAGTAGGTGCGGCGATGCGCGACTCACACTCGCTGAACAGGTTTCCGTCGTTGGAAAGTTGCCCGGCCTTTCTCGTATTCGGCCATCAAAATCGTCAGGCGTGGAATCACAAGGCTAAAGAGTAAAACTTGGGCTCGAGTCGGTAAACCAGAATGCGTCGATCGAGCTCATATCCGTGGGCTGAAGAAGTCGATTCATGCACGCGACCAAAATCGTCAAGGCCCGTTCTTTCTTCAACACGTGTAGCCCTGAAAGTCTTAGATGAGTCGGTGAAGAAAAATCGTAGAGGTTGTGGTTGGCATTTCAACAGTCCGGAAGAGAATGCCTGCATGGGAAACACGTGGGAAAATCGTCACGAATTCGTGGCGTCCCTTCTTTTTCTATAGTGGACCTCTGACCCGTCAGCCAGTAATCGCGGCACAGTCAATGATTGACAATGAACCCAGATGGGTTGTGAGGCGATGGAGCATATTTGCGTAGTAGTTTGGGAAATGGGATGTGGTATTGCTAGCACCCTGGCTGCCAGATGGCTCACAACTGGTGACCGGAGCTGTCACCATTGATATGATGGTGCCCGGCGATTGAAAACAGCAGGAGAAGAAGAATGACACATTTGTGTGCTCTTGCAACTCATGTCTTGCCTGCGAAACCTGAATCATACGACTGTAAGCCTCAACGGAAACTGTCGGGAGTGACCTTGACAAATGTCGATGGAGACTTGAGACTAGAGCTAGGGTGACAGACCAAGATGATTTATTTCAGTCTCTCTATGCAAGCCCAAAGAATAGAGAAGAGAGTTCCTTAATGCAGAATGTTGAGCTTGCCTCCCAAAAATACGGCGATGTCCATCTACTACGGTCTGGGTCAACTCAGTTCGACAGGTGCTAACATAGAAGTTTATCCAACTATGGATTTCAATATAATCGAAGTAGTTCCGCGAGAGGATTAGATGCTATTTGAGAGCTGTTGCTACCTAACCAATCTGTCTCTAGAGGGTAGTTCTTTTGCTCTCTCGAGGGGGGGGGAGTTGTTTGACTATTGTCGATTTCGATTGTGTCGCTGGAATTTCCTAGTCTCTTTTATTCGCGGAGAGAAAAATGGTACGAGGTTTGGAGTTTTTAGTCATGGAAACATCATACTGACCATCAGCGGTGTTATGATATAGGCCAACGCCCTTCCACACGATCAACTTGATGTAATTGTGTGCTGCGACCTGTTTATTTCGTCATCGTGCTTCCATTCATGGCACAAGATACAGCTCCCAGAGTACCGACTGTTCCCTCTCTTGCGTCCCCTTTTCCTCTTGTTCCAGAACATGCGTGCTGACCAAATGGAAGCCCAGCCGCAACGGCACCTTGGAGCTTCGGATATTGAGCTTCGCGTGCCTGATTTGAACAGTTTTAGCGCCCAGCTCACGCGCAACGTTTATCAGCATCGCCGAGGCTCGCGTCGCCCATCCGCATCCAGTCACATGCGTGGCGAGCCAGTATCCAATTTCGAGGGTATCTTTTTTCTTGCTGAGTGGCGTCATCAGCCCAAACGAACCCATGGGTTGGCCGTCAATGATGATGCCATAGTCGTACTCGTCTCCGGATTTCCATGATTCATTTGTGAACACGAGGAATTGCTGCGCATCTGCCAAGCCGTAGCCCTTGGATGCCCAGGGCATCCATTGTGATAGCTCGGCGATGGAACTTCTTGCAGCTGTTTCGAGTGCGACTACGTCCGAGGTTTGCCACCGTCGCAAGTACAGGTCTCCTTCCGTGAGTTCCTCGGGCGGCTTCCGTTTCATGGCATATGCCCAGATTAATTTCGTCGGTTCGAATGTTCGGCTATTGCGGTTTACCGCGTTGTGAAAAGTGAGAGGGTTCAGTGGGAGCCAGAAGTTGCCAAGAAACCCGGCACAGCGAAGCAAAGCAGTGAGTCACAATTTTTGTACTTGACAATGTGATAATTAATAAACTATCTCTGTCATCCAACAACAAATCCGGTATGGTGTAGTGGCTAACATCGCTCGCTCTCACCGAGCAGCCCAGGGTTCGATTCCCTGTACCGGAGATCATTATGCACTTTTCAGCATGAACTTGTAGATGGGGTCTACGCATCATGTTCAATTTTGCCCCTTGCATAAGCACAGTCATTTTTTTACCTTATTGTTTTTTTTTTTGACCAATCGCCGGAATTCGATAGGATCAAATCTGCGAACCCTTTCTACTAGTCAGTCAGTGACTATAAGGATGCTCGTGACAATCAGTTCTGTTGGAATCGCTCATCTGTATATATATTCGGCTGCATATATCAGCGTGCGAGCACGTGAAGTGCATGCACGCTGAATGGCCTTAGCCGCCCCACAACCGGGAAAACTCTGCTCGCATGCCTTCAACGCCATG
>SRPO01000308.1:0-27764 GCA_018360065.1 Claviceps pazoutovae
ACATTGCAGCATCTGCTGAGCGCAAATCCGAGCTTCGCTGGTTCAATGATACTCTCCGTAGCCGGTTCAATACCAAGGCTCTGGGGGAGATTGAAAAGATCCTTGGTGCTAGAGTCACTCGAGATCGAGGTAACCGGACCATCTACCTTGACCACTCTTCCGACCGGCACTACGTGCATTGCCTCGTCCGCGGAATTTCCCGCGACCAAAACGAGCAATGTGCCCAGCCTCTTCCATATCGCTATCGTCACCTTTGGGATTCAGTTCACCTTCCTTCTCGTAAAGGTAGGCGAGCTTCTCGGCTACAGTGATCTGCCGAGGCTTGAGCGAATCGAGTAAGGGCTTGTAAACGTCCGGGAGAGCTTTAACGAACATACGATACAGTACGTTGTCACTGTATGCGGACTTCATCTCGTTGTCGCTATTGATCAGCCGTCGGCGGTAGTCCTGGATTTTTGCCCAGTTTCCCGCGATTGTGCGTTGCGGCTTGAACTTAAACGACACAATCTTGGCCGCGTATCTGTCTGCCATCACGCTATCAGGCTGTTTATACCTGTCTTGCAGTGACGTCCACAGATCCTTGGCTGATTGGATATCTTGAAAAAAGCTCTGGTCCTCAGAAGATAGAGATCCCAGGACGATATCCGACGCTTTGCCATCGGCCATCTCGAACTCCTTCCTGAGCTGGTGGTCCCACGAACCGCCCAGTCTGGCCATTCCAGCTGTAATCTCTTTGACCCCATCAGAATCGGATGTCTTGCTTTCGGGTTGCTTACTCGATTCGGCAGTTTTAAGGCTTTGTTCCTTGGCGGGAGTTTCTTTCGTGTATTCTATCCAGGCATACTGATGGATAGTCTGGTCAAGAACGTATGCAATCCCCTTTCCTCTAAGTTTCACCTTCATGCGGCTGAACCAAATGTCTTGGTTTATTTGCGTGAGGTTGGGGATTCGGGTCCCTTCGTAGAATTTCACGGTCATTGCTGCGACCGGAGGTGTTTTTTTTTTTTTTTCAGGTGGTTGAAACGAGATAAAGATGAAAGTTTTCGATGTTTTGCGCTCACAGCGACTTATGGGAACTTCGCAAGTTCGGACGTGCCTTCGCAAAGCAGTCGTTCGATCTGGCCTTCACAAGGCTACGCGGTGCGTAAGAGATCGGTGTCGATTATTAAACCTGTGAGCTTGGCTAACCGGGCTCATAACCTATTGAATGAGTTGCCCTTCACAAGGGTTGGAAGCAGTGCTCTCGTAAACAGGTTGTTTTATTTTTCGCTACAGATTGAAGGTTTTAAGAGAGTGCTCGAGAGCTGTGCTCTCTCGGTTGTACTAGTCCCTAAATGGACTAGCACTCTCACTGCACGTGATATCATCTGATTTCCTCAACAGCAACACATATTTTATTTCTTTTCTGGACTGCTAGTTGCAGTATTGACAGTACATGGGACACCCGCCGTCAAGATTCCACCTCTTTCAAAAGTCCTCTTTTGACGTCCGCCAAACCTCCCGCTTCTCTCTTCTCCATACCTCTCCCCCCCCCCCCCAAAACTGATTCTACAAGGGCAATGCAAGCCCCGTGGACGTCAAATAAACAGCCGCGTAATCGACCTCCATGCTGGCACCATCACCTCCTCGCGTCGTATTAGTAGGCGTATCGATGCCGGAGAAGGCGTTGGGAAGCGCTCCTCCCACAGCCACGTTGAACAGCAACATCTTCGGGTTGGCCACAAGCGCGTTCCATGCCTGAGCCGTGGTGCTGTTTCCCGGAGAAGTCAAGTTGCTTTCGTGCACAGCCCAGCGCGTCTCGCCATCAATCAACCAGCTCATCGACTGCTTGCCATGTCCGGCAGGATGGCGGCGGTCCACGTCCAAGGCAATTGTGTGCCATGATGACCTCTGGACGTCTTTAGTCGGGTGTCCGATACCGTTGGGCTCATTGCAGACGCCGCTGGGATATTTGCCGCAGTGGATTGTGTGCCACATCTTGTCGAGCCCGTTGACCGATTCCATAATGTCGATCTCGCCGACCGCAGGCCATGCCGAGTAGTTGTTACGGTATCCGCTGCCCAACAACCAGAAGGCTGGCCAGATGCCCAGGGCGTTCTTCTTGGCCTGCCCACCGAGCTTGAGCCGGGCTTCGACGCGCATGCGCTCGCCCTCTGGGCAGGCAAAGTCCCAGTCGGCAGTCGTCTCGATACGCGCCGATGTCCACGAGCCGTTGTTGCTACGCACCGGCGTGATCTTGAGAGTCTGGTCGTGCGTGATGTGCACGTTCTGCGTGTGGTCGGTGTATACCTGGATCTCGCCCGTGCCCCAGTTCTTGGGCCCGCCGTTTGCGTAACGCGTGCCGAGATCAATCTGCCATTTCGACGAGTCGGGGAGGCTGCCAGGAGCCTGCGAGAAGTCGTCGTAAAAGAGGCAGCGGGAGAAGCCTGCTGGCATAATCGAGCCCCTGGAGTCGACCTTGACGTCTCCGGCGGTGTTTCCGAGTGCTGTTGCCGAGAATAGCGCCAGCAGCGCCGTCTTGGCCGTGTTTCGAATCATTTTTCTTCTTCTGGTTGCTTTGCTTTTCGTGTAGGATATGAATAAATGTGGGTATCTTCTCCTTCTTCTTCGAATTCACTTATGAAACGTATGAAACGAGTGGCTAGGTACACCGGGTTGTCGCGATACAAGCCCGGGGTAACAAAACAAAAACGATGAAAAGACTGAATACAACCAAAAAAAAAAAGAGGATAGCAGCAAAGAACCAGCTTTAATGTATCTGCTCTTCTGGATGGGCGCTCTTGGAGGGCCTCGAAGCCATTAAATACCTGTCTGTGAATGTCACTAAACCCTAGCTAGTCACGTATTCCGCGTGTGCAGCAGAACCAGGGGCAGACTACCGAAGGCCCCTTTTTCTTTCCTGCTCCGGTGCTGCCGGATTGGCATGTTTCCCCTTCTCATTTTTTTTCTTTTGCCTTGCCGTCCCGCGCCGAGGAGGAGCTTAAGCTTTCTCATTCAGGTTGTTTGAGTCAAGCTTGACCAAAATAAATCGGACGGCCGGCCCACAACGCGGGGGGGAGCCGATCCATTGTTCGCATCGCAGCGCTAAATTGCCTCATGCAAGGTCTCGTGCGAAATGGCGGAACGCTAAGATACCGAGTACTGAGCAGCGTAGGCATGTAGGTACATACTGCATAGGGAATGAAGGCGAGGGGATTCGTACAGGCAGTGGGCACAATCGCCAGCTGACGCCACGGATAAAGACGAGGCTAAATTGTGGGAGCTGTCTGTGTGGCCACTGGCTGCTTTGCACATGCTTAGCCTTTTCTCCGTAGGTATGATTAATTAAGGACACGCACGCAGCACGAATCGAAAACGATGCTTCAAAGCGGACGGGATGAGAGAGGCATGGGGCAGGGATGGTGAAAGTACATATGTATGAGCATCTGATGAATCCATCAGGAACCGCACGAAAAGTCGCAAAGCGGCATGTGCCCTGTATGCTCATTCCATCTTTCTCGTCATCTGGACATGAAATTAGCGCAAGCGCCCATATGTATTCATGCATACATACATACATACATACATACATACATACATACATACATACATACATACATACATACATACATACATACATACATACATACATACATACACGAATCTAACGCAATTTGCAGCGAAGACGAATAGGTAACTGATGGCCACACGCTCGTTAGCCGCACGAAGAAATCTGTCTACAACAAGAAAAAGCTAAAAAGCAGGTGCTCATTTTACCCGCCTGAAAGTCCGCCGAGCAGCCGCCACGCGCCCCGTTCCCGTTCTCCTCCGAGTCTCCAACAACCAGCTTGGTCAGGTCTTTTGTCCAAGTCCTGCGCTCCGCAACATTCTTCCACTGCCACCGCTATCGTCAGCAGGGGAGAGGGAGGCCGAAGACATGGAGGAATCATCCATCTTGATGGTCGCTTCTTTTTTGAGTTGCGAGGGCGTCTCTGGTGTAACTGATCTCGAGTCCGTGCCGGAGCGTCTTGATCTGGTAGCCATGGACATGGATGATTGCTTTCTTCGGCGTTTGTCCGAAGCGGAACTGAGGCGGCGGTTGCTTGGGCTGTCTTCCGTGTCCAGGACGGGTGGCGTCGGGCTGCGAGTCGAACTGACAGACAAGCGACGCACACTGCTGCTGCGATGTCTTTTGCTTTTTTCGCTGCCCGCAAGGCGATGCTGGAATGACTTGTGCCCATGAACGTGGGCATGCGCTTTGCGCCGAGGATCGTGTCTCCACGGCAGCCACCATAGCCAGCCGTAGGCCTGCTTGGCCAGTCGTCGATCATGTTCCCTAACCTTTTGGCGCAGCAATGCTCGCCGTTCATTTTCTCTTTCCCAATATTCCGTTCGGTATATTTCCCAGTTCTCGCGAAATGTGGGCGAAAAAGGCTTGGGCAGCAGCAGGAGCTTGACGTAGTCCCCTCCGGGTGCCAGATCCTCCTCGTGACCTCCCCCCTTTTCCTCGTCGTCATACGGCAGCACAAGCGTAGGACCATGGCCACCATCGCCATGAAACTGAAGTTCCTTCTCCATTTCCCGCAGCAAAGAAGGCTCAACGTGACGATACGACGAGCTCGCTGTATGCGAAAGCAGGCCGTAGGTCAAGAAGAATCCCACCGCCGAGAGCGCCTCGGCCCACCAGGGCCGCCGTATAATGACGAGCTTGCAATTGAAGCAGCGCAGACCGCGATTGGATATAGAGAACCATCGACGCGGCCAGCGTATTCCCCGATCCCAAATTCCCGTGCCCCAGACTAATATCGCCGTGATGATGCCGCCCATGAAACACACCTTTTGTGCGCCTTCCAACGCCCAGTAAATCGAACCCCCGACTCCCCTCCCATCCTCGCGCGGCGCGAAGTAGAGCTTGTAGCCGAAAAAAGCTACCCACAGGGTCAACAATGTGAGGAAGAAGGTGTGGTGTCGTCTTCGGGCGCGGAGCTCGAGGAATTGTGCTCGCAGAGATGCTTCAAGGATGAGAAGATTCAGGTATACCATGGCGGGGGAGCTCGGTGCATGGCTGAGAGGGTCGCCCTGCTTGCCTGGGGTTGAAGGGATGGTGGGCGACGAGCCAGCGGTGATTTTGACTTTGTCGGCGGCGATAGGAGCCCCCTTGACGATGGAGTCGATATCGGCGGACATGATGGGCAGATTCGATCGATGGTCGGACAGGGGGAAATGCCGAATGTTTTGTCGGAAGTCTAGGACCTTATTCCTCGCTCTATCTCTACCGAGGCTGGAATTGCAGCCTGTCAGCTGGGCTCATGGGCCATGCAGTCGCGGTGATGCTGGCGACCAAAGACGAGGAAACGAGAACGGGGGAAATTGGGCGACGGCTCGAGAAGGAGAGGGATTAGAATGTCGACAGGTCGGCAGAGAGGAAGGACAGAAGACAGAAATTGGCGAAGATGAGTCGCAATTTGAAGTCGGTGCCTGCGTCTGTTGCTGAGGTTGGCGTGCATGTCAATTGGCCAAGACGATCTGAACGACGAGAAAATAGCCGTTGCTATGGCTTGCAGCAATCGAAGCGAGCTTCATCCTTCGCCGTTCTGCTGAGCTGCGTCATGGGCCACAGTGCCACACTCATGGCAATTGACTTGTGGCGGATAGCTGTGGCTGTGGCTGCATCACGGCTGTGGCGGCTTAAACTTCTCAATAGAGTAGATGACGTCACGTAAGCGCTGTGCTCGCCGCGCTGGCCGCTCCAACAATGTCAACTTATAAACCCGTCACCCGGGTCGCCCGGGTCACCCCCGTCTGCCATTGTAACGGCTTCAACTACAGAGATTCCCTGTGATACCCAAGAAGTCCAAGCGGCAAATCCATTAAATGCATTTCCCGCTGGGTTACAAAGATGCCGCATATCAATGGGTCAGTATTGCCTCTACTATCCTCTCTCGGGACATCAAACTACTGGCACCTGCGACTTGTATTCAAATTGCTCCCTATCTTGATGCTGACTGGCACTTTCACTCTCTTTCCACACAGTGGACCAGTGTGAGGCCTCCTATGGCAGAGCGCAATGTTCTTGCCTTGGCCCCTTACCTGAAAGAAGTTGTCGACGATCTCGCCACCACCGCCACAGCTATCACTACACCAGAAGTCGATCCCTTCGGAACCAGAACATGGCGCCGCTCACTCGTCCAACTGTCCGGGAAGGATAGGGCCCTCAACGAGATCTGTGTCGAGCGTCAAGGTGAAGAGGTAGAGGAGACGCTCGTCATGCTCCACGGGTACGGCGCAGGCCTGGGTTTCTTCTACAAGAACTTTGAGCCCATCACACGCATTTCCGGCCTGAGGTTGTATGCTCTGGATATGCTCGGCATGGGAAACTCTTCGCGGCCCGTCTTCAAGATTCACGCTCGGGACCATGACAAACAGGTCGAGGAGGCGGAAGACTGGTTCATTGACGCACTGGAGGAGTGGCGCAAGGCGAGGAAAATTGAGCGCTTCACACTGCTGGGTCACTCGCTAGGCGGCTATCTTGCCGTTTCGTACGCTCTCAAATATCCCGGCCGTCTGAAGAAGCTGATTCTTGCTTCACCCGTGGGGATACCAGAGAACCCATACGCGATCAATACATCTCTTCCTGAGCCCGAGGTATCTACTGTCGCAAACGAGTTCACGCAAGACCAGCATGCCACCACCGCGACTTCAGGCTCTAGTCATGATGCTTCCGTTACCAACGGCTCCCAAAAAGCCAACGACGTCGTTGGAAAACAGGAGAAGCAGGAACAGCAACCACCACAGCAACGGAGCATTCCCAGCTGGGCTATCTGGCTCTGGGACGCCAAGGTGGTCAACTTCTCACCCTTTAGCATTATCCGCTTCACTGGACCTTTTGGCCCTCGCTTCGTCTCCGCCTGGACCTCCCGCCGCTTCAGTCATCTGCCTCCCGACGAAGCTCAAGCCCTCCATGAGTACTCGTTTTCCATCTTCAAGCAGAAAGGCAGCGGGGAATATGCACTAGCCTACCTTCTCGCCCCCGGCGCCTACGCCCGCCACCCCATTATCAATCGCATCCATCAAGTCGGCCGACAGCCGATTCCCCAAACATCCTCTACCTCCTCCCCTTCCTCGTCCCCCGATGGGTCACCTCTCGAAGAGACCGGCATACCCATTGTCTTCATGTACGGCGAAAACGATTGGATGGACGTAGCAGGCGGATTAGCGGCCGAGCAGAAACTCAACGAGGCTAGGACCCAAGCACTCCTACATGGGACAGACGAGGAGAAGCGCAACGAGAGGGGCGCCGCGCGCGTTGTTGTTATCCCCAAGGCCGGACACCATTTGTATTTGGACAATGCAGAGGAGTTCAATGACGTTATCTGCAAGGAGATGGAGGAGACGAAAGCGGAGGGGAAGAGAGAACGAGATTCTGGGTAGACGTGTCGATGAGTATACGAGGTGTATTTTTTCTCCAAGTATTGTGTGGCGTTAGTATGGACTGACTTATAGAGTATGCATCATGAATAGGAATTATAATTTTATAATTTTAAAATAGACATAGATAACGGCCGCCGAGCTAGCTTCTAAGCCACGGCTCGCAGTGCATCTGCGACAACCCTTACCGCTTTCGGACTTGGAAGTCGATACGCACACACTAACGGAGGTTGCAGGCGATGGCAACGTCTCCCGTGAATCGTGATACACGCCCAGGTAAAGACGTGATGAACGTGATCTCTCCCGCTTCAGATCGGCTTACTTCCCATTTGGCACCACAAACCAACCAATAGTGTCGTGGCATGAGGCTCCCTTGACGCGCTTCACCCCACGTGTTGGCTACTGGAATAGATCATAGGTACATGCAACAGTAATTTATGTGCTTGGGGTCCCGCCATCAAACATCCTGAATATCTGAGAATCAATCTGCTCGTGATTTGCGTTCATCCTGTTCATCTTGCTTCAATTTCGCGATGAATCCATACATGTCGGATCCCGATGATATACCTCCCAACGACCAATATGCAGTTCTACCGTTCTATGGCAGGTACTTTCCTAGACAGGACGACTTTCGCGTCGATCTACAATACGCCAACTCCCAGTCCAGCGATGCTCTGCAATACTGGGCATCAGTTCTTGAACGCTGCGACGAGTCAGTGAGACTGTAGTGAGACTGTATTCAGCCTTTGAAGGCGGTCGCGACGTCTTCGCTCTTGACACAGCTGTCAACTTGTCATCAGATCGAGCTGCCTCCATAACCTAGGTCAAAGTCCGCCTGCAGAAAGAGACTACTCATACGCTGATGCCAATGAATTACAGGTCATTGTCATTGCCAAGAGCATTCTCAAGGATGTCAGAGTGCCGGAGATTTATTTTGCCGGCAAGGTACTTGTAGCCAGCCCTCTTAGCTGCTTCATGATGCAGCCTTTCATCGCTTATATATATCTTAGATCAGTGGCCGTCAGGTTCTGGTCCAATAAAGACTCCCGGGTGTCGGCTTATCTGTAGCGTGGGCGTTTCTATCCCAAGTCCAAAATGGATCATTCAAACAGCAGGCGCGGACGATACTTTTACAACTACACGCCTTCAAGCCCACCGATGGACGCCGGACTCGCTCCTATGTCGTACATGATCCCAACGTTCTCAGCGACGGTCGTATCCTAGCCCAGGAAGGGGAGATTCTGTTTTCGGATGCCAACGCGGATCCCGACTGTGACATGAGTTTCATGCACAATGACATGAATATCTCGAATATCATAGTTGATAATGACAAGATCACCGGACTCATTGACTTGGAGATAACTGGCTTCTTTGGGTGGAACACAGCTGGCGAGGTCCACCGCAAGATGAGGTCACCCCAAAGGGAGTATTTTGTCAATGCCAACATAAGTGAAGAAAAGCTCCAGGATATACTTTTTTTGGAATGATCTCTATGAGGACCGTGTGTCTGAGAGTACTACCATACCATCTGCGAGTCTCGAAACATCTTCTACTGGCAGGACCTTTTCAAGTCTGTGATCTACCAATTCATAAATTCAGCTTTCCGGCAGAATGGAATTTTCTTTATGATCGATCATCGATGGCACAGGTCGAACTTCGGCGGCCAAGCATGCTAGTGTAAATTGTGTACTAGAGGCCTGTGAGCTTGTCACCGCGCATGAAGACAGGTGAGGTGAGAACTGAGCACCAAGAACAATAGAAACAAACCGACATTTAAGCCTTTTTCGAAATGGAAACGGAAGGATCCCTGCGCAAGAGTGCTGCGGCTGCAGATCTGCGTAGTACGTACAAGCCAATGGCTCTGCGGGGGGTTCAAATTTGCTGCCTTCGATAATAGGCAGTCCAGAAGAGAGGGACCGATGAAGATGCCAAGGAGTTCACGCAGTTCCTTGTCGATCTGGAATTCCTCCATCGGGAGCAGACGCACCACGATGAGCGGGTCCCAGACAGAATTGCCAAGTCCAGTGATACAGCATTTGCCACGGTCTCGTTTTCTTATCGTCTAAATGGTTTGGTCACGAGGCGGATGTTTTGAGCCATCATACAACTGCTCATCATCATCAGAACGACACTACCACGGCACTTTGGCTGGACGTACATACACAAGGAGATCAATCGTCTCCAATCAGATAAAAGCGTGGCAAGATCGAGACGGCCTCCCTCAACAGAGTATCGTTCAAGTATGTAGCGAGCTGTCTGCAGAGGGTGGTCTGTTGATTCTCGAACAAAGTACTCGAGTAATTCCCCATCTGGGTACTCAAGGTCGACGCGTCGGAGGAGTTCCATCACTCTGTCGATATCGCTCGGGGTCGTAGTTTCCGCCATGTCGAACGTATTGTTGTGCTCAAGCTCCGCGCCCCGAAAAGATGAAGGGAAGTTTTGGCGCGCAACTACAGATGTATCATATGTACACAAACAATGCTAGCCAAGTTGCCGCCGGCATCTATTGTTTATACTGCGCCACAACCCTATCGAGCATGACCCCCTTCTCCACCCGCGCGGCCCTTCCCGCTCTGCTCGGCCCGTTCTTTGGCAAATGGATTCATGTAGGTATGTGTGTATGTATGTATGTATGTATGTATGTATGTACCTACATGTACATATGTAGCCTGTAGGTATAGAACACGTAATACGAAACTCTGCCAGTCGAATTTCTGTATTGCATGTTACCTAGCTCTTCTTTCTCTCCCAAATTCCTCGACGTGTCCAGTAAACCGCGTCGACCGAGACCTGAGGTTGAAATGAGGGCGCACTGAAGTTTGCCACCTTAGTTCCGTCCGACAGTCCCAGCGAAACTTGACGGCTTGGTCAAAAGGCCGACAATATACTGCGGCATCAAGAAGGAATGAGCTAGATCTGGAAAATTTCCCCGTCATCGAGGCCTCCCTCATACGGTGACCGCTCCTTTCGGTCAAAAAAGCTCAAGATTGCTTTCCCTCCCAGGAGACCAAGGAGCTGGCTTACACGGACTTCTACCAAGGATATTCATGGAAGAAACAAAAGGTGGTGGCGGTGGAAGGAGGAAGAATAAAGATTTAAATGCAATTCTGACGATATTGTACCAGATACTATCAAGAACACCAAACACCAAACCTTACACTGTACCCAAGCTGCTATAAAAGGAGTCCTCCCTTATAGATTAATGATATCCATCTCCGAAAAGTCGGGAGGATTCTTGCCATAAACCACCCGCGCTTTACTGTCCAATGCTGTCCCCTCGTTACTGATCCAGATATGCTTGCTAAACGAATGTGTTCGCCGAATCTCATCGTCGCTGATCCCGAGATCATCCCGTGGAATCCACACCGTTGGCCGCCGGACACGTAGCGCGCTATGCAAAAACGCATGCTGGGTTAGGGCGTCTCGCTCGTCGGGAGTCAGGTCCTCGATTTCGTCGTGCATTCCGCCGTACAGAGCTGCTCCTATGGCCTGTTGAGATTCAAGGTCCTTTTCGCGTTGTTGTCGACGGTACTGTGCGGCGCGGGAACCGTCGTTGAGGTGGCGGAGTTTGCGGATCTGGTTTCCTCCGCCCTTGGCCCATGAGCCGACTTGCTTGCCTCCGGATTTGGCCCATGAGCCGACCTGTTTAACGGGATTTCTGTGCTGGGTTGCGCCGTCGACACGGCCGGGATTGGAGCCGTCTTGTAGGTTTCGGAGCTCGATACCGCCGTCGTCCTGCAACGAGTGCGGGAGTTTCTCGTCGCCGTGTCTGGCGGTGCTTCCGGGTTCCTCCTCTTGGATGAGTCCGAAACGGATGTCTTGAGCGCGCTGGAATGCCTCGTCCCGAAGCACGGCTTCGTCCTCGAAGGTGATGGGCAGATAGCGGAAGAGGGGCGAGAATGACTTGTTGAGCATAACTTGGTATCCGATCGTGAGGATGCACGTAACGAGCATGATGATGCCATGCGTAAAGCAAGAGGAATGATTTTCCTCGTCAACGACAATAAAGAAGAGCCCCGCCAGGCAGAGTTCCATGAAGTAAAGCCCGGTAAACGTTTGGTTGATGGCCCGAGGATACAATACTCCGCCTGTGTCATGTTCGAATCGATTTACGTAGAGCATCGCATACCTTTGCGCGAGCCACAGCAAGCTGAAAGTGATAACCGCAAAGATGGAAATCAGGGGCGCAACAATACAGTAGATAATGCCGATACAGGCAAAGTTGGTGTACACGGGAAACATGGAACCCCAGTTGACTTGATTCAACGACATGTTGCGTGTCCATTTGTCTCTGGCCGTGGTGTCGAATATAGACCCGAGAATGAACCACGAAAATAAGGTGCCGACTTGTAGCAAAGTACCGGAGCTAGTAGTGAGGGCTTGTAGGATCATGTAGGAAAAGAAATAAATGGCAGCCGAAGGTAGGTTGCGCGCCAGCAGGTCGAGAACGTAGCTAACATTAGACAACTTGCCCACATCGTTAATGAACTGATCAAGCGATTTGAAGACGAAAGATGCAATGGAGACAACCAAGAACACCTGCATAAACAAGAAGGTAAAGTAGTACTTCTGCACAAACTCCGTCTTCTCCGTGCCGGTCTTGGAGCCTTTAAATCCAGCTAAGACGCCAAAGATGACCGGCACGAGGAAAAGCAGTAGCGCCAAAAGAGCTGCTGGCAGGACACCGGATATGGCCTTGACAATGGTTCCCAAAGTCTTGTCGTCTGCGAGACCACTCAACACTTTGTTATTCCTGAGGAGGGAGTCTGCTTGTCCTATCGCAGCCGTCCAACCCACGGGGATACCCCACAAAACAATCATGGCCAAGACAACTGTGACCACGATTGAGGTGCGAAGAAGTTGCTGCCACCAATTGACTGCCATATTCCCCCATTCGACATCGCGCGGCGAAATCTCAATCAATCGTGGCGCCATTTGCTTGGGTAAGTGGTGCACAACACTTTGACATGCCATATGTGCAGCAACCTGGTGGTTGAACTGGATGAAGGCTGAACTCATCAACGGAAACCTTGCCGGGTGTTTCTGATCTTCCTCAATCTCCATATTCAAACGCGCGAGTTCTTGTCGACACCAGTAAATGGTATCTACTTTTTTGGTAACAAAAGGCAATCCAAACAACCAGGTGACGCCGAAAAGAGGAAGACGGTGCGTCGGCCGGTCCTTTTTCTTGAGATACTTTGCCCATTCCGCCTCCGTGTCCATGTCCATCTTGTATTCTGTGTCGTATGCATCGTCATATTTGACCGCTTCCTCTTTGGGCCCCAGGAATGGAATTAGCTGTTTCCACGAATGCCAGGTCGACTCCTCGTCAGATCCATCAGATTGCTTAGTACCTTGAGGAACGGGAGAGGCGTAGGCACCGGGAGGCGGTTTCCAAAATTGCCAAAACTTCGGCTTTTCATTGACAAACATGTCGTCGATATTGTCCAGTTTGCGGACCGTGTTCTCAGCAGGTCGTACTTCCTTCTTTTCCTGGCTTAGAATCTTTGTCGAACTACACGTGAGCATGGAACCTTCAGGAGATGTGGTACGTGCCACGTCTAACGAATCTCCTGGCTGAGGGGGGGAAGCATCCCGATCGGCAGGCACCGGAGTCATTGGCATAAAGCCGTGGCTCGTACCAATCACATTCTCCACACCGCGACCGGCCTTGCCAGCGACGCCAACAACGCTTTTCAATCCGAATTCAACTTGGTGAAGCGGGTTGAAACGATCCCCAGTCACCTTGGTGTGATCTTGCGATGGATCCCGCCTATGAGCTTGGCCTCGGTCATCGTGCTGTGACTCGCGTACAGCGGCATCGACCGTGTGAGGAACATCTTGTTCTTGACCGGCGTCTGTCCCTTCGTCGACACGAGCCAAGCGGTTAGCTTCGGCATCTTGTTCGGCGTTGCGGGCAGCCACCTCCTCCTTGGTCAACGCCTGGAGGTTGAGCTTCCTGCGACTCTTTTTCTCCTCGGCATAGCGTTTCTTCAACTGAGCTTTCTTGGCCGTCCTAATGAGGTCTGTCTCGGCCGATTCCAGTTGCTTGTGCACGTTGTCTCGGAGAGAAATTTTGTCCAGCAGGTTTGTCAGATCTCTATTCAACCATATATTTCTGACACCGCCAGGAAAAACGTCAAAAAGCCCCATAAGTGCTTCCTCTGTGAGCCACTTCTTGGGGATCGAGTTGACCAGAACGGTAGTTGCTGAAGCGCGGAGGCGGTGCTCAGCGCTCGTGAGGTAATCTTGCCGAATTTTGATGTAGACACGAAGCTCCAAGAAAAACACGGTGCAGACCCAAATAATGACCAATATTGCCATGACCAGATGAGCAGTATAACGACTGGTGTTGAACGGTGTGACATTGCCCCATGCTAAGGTGTCGAGGCCTGTCGGATTCTGTTGAGCCCTGTCTTCGGACATGTCGCCATCAATTCTCTTTCCCTTTCCTCCCACATAGTTGATGGGGACCAAGATGGGCAAAACGATTAAGCAGATCGGAATGAATATGACAAGTAGAGTTCTGAGATATCGGAGGAAAAAATAGGCGTCTAAACCACATTTGTTGATCACGTCACGGTCGTGGTACTCAATCAAGGTTCGAATCATGCCGATGAGACTTCTCGGTGGTGGATCCGTCCGTTCGCGCTCGGGGACGAGGTAGGTTCTGGGTTTGCTAAAGGTCAAGCTCGGTTAGAATAGGACTTGGTCACCAATTGAGGGCTCCGAGAGTTTGATAGTGGTAGAGTATAGAGAGCCTTGGATAGTTTTGAACAGGGACGTACAAAATTCTGGCCAACTTATTTCGTAAAAGAGTGAAAAGCGTAACCTGTGCCGCAAAGATCGCGATAGACACGCCGATAGCCGTAATGAAACCGACGATACCAATGCCGACTTTTGCTGATGCATCTTGGTTTGGTCCTTCAGCTCGGGCAGCTAAAGATGCATGCCAGGTCCCGGAGCCGACACTTTCGGACAGCGACGCCATATTCAATATGCGTGCTGACCGTTGAGTAGCCGTACAGAAGGCCAATTCTTCGTCGAGATAAGTGATGCTAGCTCGTATGGCCTACGAGCCGAGCCCACTCAGGGTTGCTGCGATTAGGAGGATAACGATGGCATAGGGAAAGCGGCAGGAATGAAGACAACAGGATTCAAGGCAGAATTTGCAGTCAAGATATGAAGCAAAACAGCAGAAACAGCCAGCGTCCCTGCGCTGATGAATAAAAGAAGAGAGACATCGATTTGCCGTGCAAGGAAGGGAAGGCCTCACCAACCTAATTCCGACTAGGGGAGGGAGACCATTGTTTGGGTCCCGTCCGGCGCAAACCATGTTCTCGCTGCCGCCACGCCAAGCCCCGTAGATGGCCCCATTAGATGACGGGGCCCCATGATCCGTGCCTTGGCATATGTTCATGTCACAAATAATGGGTTTTTCGTGATTGTATTGATTGACTTGTCACTTGTTCTGTTGTTGTGTTGTTTTGTCCTCAGGGGCCATTCTAATTACAAAATAGGTATTTGTGTGTGTGCACGTGACTTCCGCCCTGTATTACCGCCCAGCGTTATCGGGCCTCCAAGTACCCATATCCGACAGTTCAATACTCAGTACCTATGTAACCTATGGACATTACGGAGTAGGTTCGATTCATACACAGAACTATGTACGGAGTACATAGTACAAACCAGGCGCATCGTGAACAAGAACGAACCTGTGACATCATGAGGCTGCGAGTGGCTGTCTCGCGGCTGTATCGCGGGCGCTGCAGGGCAAGCGTGACATGGGTTACATATTAGTGTCATCCGCCAATGAGAGAGCAGACATCTGATCAATACATATGTACATACTGTATAGGTACCTTGTACGCAGTCATTGCCTGCAGCCGACAAGGGGCTAGCCGCCGACGGTCGACCACTGGACCAGGGCATGGTATCCGTGAACATCGAACAAGGGGCCCAGGGCCCCAGGCACGCAAGATGTGGCAACAAACCGGGATGACTGGCTGCCTCTCGCTTCATACCGCAGCTACGACCGCAAATCGTTGGGCATTTGTTTGATTTGGTGTTTTAACTTCATCATATCACTACCCTACCATTCCCTGTACAGAGTACAGAGTACGTATGCCTAGTTGCACACAGTTCGGAATGGGGGATGGTGCGGCCATAAACGCCATGCAAAGCCTTTCGAAACAAGGGATCCGACCAGCCATCATGCCTTTGTCCCACGTCCACGTGGGCTGTTTGCGAACTACAGACGACTATTGTACTCTCTTTGTATGACACCCTAGACGAGGATTTCTACCGCAAAACATACATTCGATTGTCTCATTGCAGCAACCCAAAGAGATCCTTGCAACATATCTAAATCCCAATGAAATTATCAGCAGGCTCCGTCTCATCCTGCCCTTATCAGAGCTTGTTCTCCCTACAGGAATTCGGCAAGCATCACTCGTACGGCTTGGCTCCATACCGCACCGAGTTCCGCGTGCCATGTCGCCGCATTCGTCAAGCATCAAATCCGCAAAATGGTCGCGTAAAATAATTGAATAGTCATAGAAGCGGATGATATAAGCTGAAAGTAATGACAAGAAGCATGCATTGACAAAATCACACGCAAGCATAACCCATTTGTTTCACTCCAACGCCAAGACAAAGAGACGTGAACCCCTAATGGGAACTTGGCACTTGACGTCCTTGAGAGTTACAGGTATACGACTGCATACAATATTCCCGACTGTTGTGATAAAAATAATCATGACTATTAGTATTGGTACAAAGAGAAAAATGAATCTTTCGATTGTTCGTGTAGAAGTGAAAGCAGTCGATATAACGAAGGTGATAGTCCTGTGCGGCGTATGTAGCGAGCAGTCTCTTTCTCTTTGTTGAAAAAAATTACAGTAAATGCGAAGCTTTGCTGCCCAGGCTCCGCCAAGAGATAAAATGAATTGTCACTCAAAAGAGACAGTCTAAGCAGCAGCAGCATGCCAATCCAGCCATCAACCCAGTCATGATACCCCCCGTGTTGTTACGCCGCTCTTCGGGAACGTATCCTGGGCCGAATTGTCCCGGCGGAGGTCCGTACTGTCCTGGCGGAGGACCATACTGCCCTTGCGGAGGACCGTAATGCCCTTGAGGAGGTCCATAGTGTCCTTGCGGAGGTCCGTAGTGACCTTGAGGGGGACCATAATGCCCTGGAGGAGGATAAGGTCCCTGACCAGCAGGAAAGGGGCCTTGTTGCTGATTGTATCCCATTTGCGGTCCTGGCTGATAGTAGTTTTGTTGCTGCTGTGGCTGGTGATAGGACTGTTGCTCGCCAGGATGTTGATACCGTTGTTGTTCGCCATCGCCAGGAAAGGGCGATGGTGAGCCTCCGTATGCTGGCTTGGGCGCCAGAGGTGGCGGAGAGCCAGCGCCACCATATGGAGGAGGCTCGTCGCCCTTATTATTCATTGTGAAAGGCGGCGGGTTTATCGAGGTCGCAAAGGGGATCTTTCGTTCGGCGGGATATGGCTCGGAAAGCTATGCGGTTGGCGATGATCGTCGAGATATATCGCAAAGGTTCTGAAGGAGGGAGGGAGAAAGAAATGACGAGCGAGAGCAGGTCAGGTGTCGGCAAGACGTTAGACGTCGAGAAGTGTCTCTCGGCGTTTGTCGTGGCAGCGCCACTCGGCGTTCTCGGCACTGGACACTGGACACTGGACACTGTCAGTCTGCGCGGGGTCTGCTGCGCCACTTTTGGCCCTCTTTGGTGACGGTTGCTGATACCTCTCCGTATGTAGGTGGCAGTAACTTGGGCCCTGCGACTTCAACTCGTGATTCTCAAAGTTTTGATGCTCTCAAGTAACAGATGCGCAAACTTCGTGATGGTCATGAATTGGCTCGGCAGGATGCGCGTAGAAGCGGCTTGATGACATGCGACGGGTTGATGGTGCATCTGTTCTAACTTCTGACTAGCCAGCCACGTGACTGTTGCGAAAGCAAACCAATTCGAGCTCCGGGCACAAGTCCAAAGATACCTACAAAAGGAGTGCGAGCTTCGAGTAGAGTAGAGATCCGTTGGGTCATCCAGAAGACGAGGCTTCGTACTCAAGATGGACGACCGCACGCTGGCAAGTTCAAGCTTTCGTGCCGTCTCCATCTTCCGTGAATCTTTCTCATCCTTCCTTTACAACGCAAGTGGAAGAATGAGTCAGACCTTTGATCATCTTCAGAGAAAGAGACACTAAGTTTTCAAGATCGTTCTTCACGATTCTTCGCTTCCATGGAGAGGTGAACACGGCACTATACGATGCCATGCCATGTACCGCCGATCGCGATATCGTCAATCAGCTTTGTCAACCACTCAGCCGCCGCTTGATGGCAAGACGAGAACTTGGAGCGCTGCTTGGGATGTCTTTTCTTCTGCGACTGTTGTTCCTATACGGCCGACCAATCACGCTTGTTGACTGCTGAGCACTGATCTCGGCCTTTGGGCTCCACTCGTGTCGCCCAATCAGCTTGCGTTTCTTTGCGGCTGCTTTCGTGAGTTCTGTTCTGCTTCGATGAAGGATTGAAGAGAAAGACTTGCGACTTGTTGAAAATCTCGTGATACACATCAGGCTGTTCTCGGAGAACTTAGAAGTCCAGGAGACTAGGAGAGGTATGTAGGTAGGTAGATAGGTAGGTACCTATGTACCTCATATCACGATTGTTCCAGGCTCCACTGTAAAACACGTACGCCCCCTTTCGCTTAGGTTTAACAGCTCCGTTTGGGGGAGAACTGGGAAAAACACGTGACCCACAACGGGGCGCACATCTTGCTGAATCTTACTCCTAGCTACCATCGACGGAATCATCCCCCGCTGCATTTTGTTTGACCCCTCTGACGTACCAACGCGCATCAGGAAAAGATAATTTCATTCGAGAGCGAGGTTTGTACGATCGCAACGACAGAATTTTTGGCCAATAACGCTCGAACAAAACTGACCAAATCGGCAGCCTAAAGATCATCGAAACATTCAACAAGGGTCCAATAAAAAACCGCCAATCATGGCCACCACGGCACCGCCCAAGCCCAAGTCAGTGACGAAAAAATGCCTGCTTCTTTTCTGAAAAGATGAAATCTGTTTTCCCACGCGACGTTATTGACACCATTTCCAAAACAGGCACGATTGGGCCGACGACGATGAGAATGAAGAACAATCCACCGACTTGCCCCCCCCTCAAACGATCTCCAACAAGGACGGAACCAAAACTATCATCTCTTTCCGATACAATGACCAGAATCAGAAGGTCAAGACGACTCGACGGGTCCGATACGTCACCCATAAAGAGACAGTCAACCCCCGAGTCGCTGACCGAAAAACATGGGCCAAGTTTGGCTTAAGCGTCAAGGACGGCCCTGGCCCTGCTCCCGATACCACCTCAGTCGGCGAGAACATCATCTTCCGACCCAGCGTCAACTGGCGCAAGGACGCCAAGGACGAGAGCCAGGACCCGAACGCCCAGTCCATGAAGGACAAGTTGAAGGACAAGAAGGTGAAGTGTCGTATTTGCAACGGCGAACATTTCACCGCCAGATGCCCGTACAAAGACACCATGGCCCCCATCGGCGAGACTGCCAACTCGGATGCTGGCGGTGCGTCTGGCGCACTGGACGATGCTGGCGCCGCTGGTGGCGTTGGTGCTAAGAAGGGCTCTTATGTGCCTCCCGCTTTGCGTGCTGGTGCCGGCGGAGCTGCTGGAGAGAGAATGGGAGGATCCAAGTATGGCGAGAGGGACGACCTTGCCACTCTGCGTGTCACTAACGTACGTTTTTCACATTATTTGAGCACTCTGTTGCTGCTGCTGCCGCCGCGGGTCTTTCGCTAACTTACGATGAACAGGTCTCAGAAATGGCCGAGGAGGGAGAGCTGCGAGATATGTTTGAGCGCTTCGGACGCGTCACCAGAGTGTTCCTGGCTAAGGATAGGGAAACGGGTATGGCCAAGGGCTTCGCTTTCATCAGTTTCGCAGATCGTACCGATGCTGTTAAAGCCTGCAACAAGATGGATGGTTACGGCTTCAAGCATCTCATTCTTCGGGTCGAGTTTGCCAAGAAGGCTCAATAGGAAGCTTTTGGTAATTATTCATAGGGTGTCAGGAGTCTGGTGTTGATACATTTCCGTGTTCACTGTCGATATTTCGTTTTCAATCTTCAATTTGCACGACGCCCCTTCATAGGAGAAGTCGCCTTGATGAAGCTGATTCAAATCGCACGCTTGGTTTGCAAAAGGTTGAGATCAAATCATGATGCAACTCAAGTGCCACTGTGTTTGTGCATGGCCCTTTGACTTGCGAGAGGGGTGCTTACCGTCGGGGTGGCTATCTATTCCGCCTAGCTCCATGGCCACAACTACGCGTGCAAGCCGCGACAACAGATGTGCCCGTGGTAATCATCGTCGAGATGTGACAGAACGGCTATAAAGGAGGGGCGAAGAAAGGATAGAGTGACTTTCAGAAACATCTCGATTCAACCCCTAATAACCCGTCACAGAACTCGAGTACATAATTGATAACTTTCGGGAATACATCATCTTCCTTTGTTGGGTTGGTCGCGCATCACAAAGCCATATATATGCATTGGGTTCTCTCCTCGCCAAATCGCGATCCATACAATGACTGATACCTTCGGAAGTTCCATGCAGTACTACGATTATCGAATAATCTCGTCATGAGGCCACCAGAAAAAATAGCTTTGCTTAGTTACTCGGTTGCGATTAAGGTAAGGTCTCAAGTAGAGTGTCCGAAGATGTCATGAGTGAGAAGAACTCGCGTCTTCTGTCTGCAAAACATCACGCCTTCACCCGTCACCAGAAGGTTCCTCGTGATTGTGGAACAGGGTGACGGGCGTGGCCAAGGGCTTTGCCTCTATTAGTTTTGCTGATTGAACCGACGCGTTGAAAGCCTTGCAATTAGCTGCACGGCTACGGTTTGAATCATTAAATCCTGCGTGCCGGTCTTGACAAGAAGCCTCAATAGGACGCTTTTGATACTGTTCACAGCCTACAGGGTGAGACTGGCGTTAGTGTGTTTCCATGTTCATTCACGTTGGTTCTAGAGCGGTGATGCTTGTCGGGAGATTTTGAACAATTCGTCTAGCTTATTGCCCGTAAGTTTTTAGTATAACAAGCCGCGAAATGGAGTTGCTCGTGGCCAAAGTCTGAATAGAAGAGCCAGCCATGAAGCGAGTGGAAATTGCGGCGACACAACAACGGCGTGCGGAGTACTGTGCGGGCAGGTTCACGATCGAATGAGGAATGCATTTGTGTGTTCTTTGCCTTGCGCATAAAGTCTTGCACAGTAGATGTGTACGCCCTAATGCGTGAACTCTGCCGTCTACAAGGTAGGGGGGGATGAAATTGAATCGCCCGCCAGTAGGTATTCGTATGCATCGAGAGGAGAACGGATGATATCATCTGAAGTTCCAAGAAGACCCAAGACACTGGATCTTCTTCGACGAACACTTCTTTGGCCACTTGTCCTCTAGTTATTGGTGTGTCCTCATATGAATCCATTGGCCACAATCCCGAGAGTCTGCCAGTAAGCGTCGCTCCTGATGATCGCCTGTGCATTAGTTAGAGCTGCATGCCGGTATGTACATATCCAACATGGCAACTGGATTGGCTACGACTCCCATGCGACTTCACAACTACGGAGTAGGCATTGGAACTGACGAGTTCAACGTTTACTGAACAGACGAGGGCTGGACCTCGAGGGAAGAAAATATGTTCCTACATACAAAAGCAATGTTCATTGTTCTTACAAGAGTCAACAAGAGTCCACACACCGAGACAGGGCTGTTTTTTTGTTGGGAAAATGATGCTGGTTGTGGGAGGTAACTTGTCGCGTTGGCCTTTTGGCTTGTGATTGTGGATTTGCAACTCAGCAAGGATGTGTGGAGCCCCATGACGATATTGCACACCCTGGAATGGCGGAAAGCCTCGGTCCAGAGTTTTAGTACATGAAATCTTTCATGTGTATGTACGGTACTTTTGATTATTTCTTTTGCCATGTCCTCTGTAGGTACGGTAGTCAGTCACTAACTGCTTGTGCCTATTCTCTTTACTTCTTTGCGGGGGCTTGCAACGGTAGAACGATGGATTTGACGTTGCCTGGAGCAGATATGGCTGGAGAGGCTAATTGTCGGTATGTATGCAGGATTCAGTATTGCCAGATGGCAGCCAGGATTGGACTTGCTCGCAGTGCTCTCTTGTAAGTTGTTCACTTGTGACGCTCTCTTGCCGTGCCCGATAATTGACGATTCGTTCGCTGGAGTGCCGACATGTGGCACAGCAGGTAGGTATGTAGTACATATGTACAATACCACACCGTCAGACCCATCCCGTCTTGTCCGCTGAGGCACCTCCAAGCCTGATAATAATAAGACGAACTTGTGATAGGTATCATGGAGGGTGGTATCATGTACCTACCGGTACCTACTCAGTCGCATGCTAGAGTGGGAGGTGAGTGCGCAAAACCACCACAAAAATTGGTCGTCCCAAAATGGACGAGGCTCCACCTTTCATTTTGGGCGTAGAGGTACTTCAGTCGATTCTCTGCTTGGCACCGCGTCCACAATCCATGTACCTGACACGCAATATTGTATGCACAGATACTTCTTCCAATTCCTTAGTCTGATGCAGACGAATTTCCAAACTGCTTCTCGCGTGTACTCACGACCTTCTGCCCGATCGAATTTTCATGCTTGACTTCGTAGGCTTGCTGCCCATGAATGTCGAGAATGGCTCATCACCTTCATTTTATTTGCCGATTACTCCAATGCGCGACGCGTTCAGAAACTCTGCACTGCGTGGCCTCAGCATCTTTTCTCTTCTTCCCTTCCTTCCACGGACATACCCACTCTCTGCTTTTTCACCTACGACCAGACACGACGTTCTCTTTTTCACCATGCGGTTGATAGAAACCCCGACACAGGAAAGATCTGGCGGGTATTTTGGGACCTACAAAGATCTTAAGAGAGTACGTCTGCACGCCAGAGAACCGGAATCGTAGAGGTGGTTGTGACATGTAGAGGCTTCAAGAATCAAGGATCAATTGAAGCATGTACCTCTACATTCAAAACGAAAAGTGGAGCCCCATCCATTTTGGGACGTCCGTTTTTTGTGGTGGTTTTTAAAAAGCTTTGTGGTGGTTTTGCGCACTCCACGAATGGAGCCTTGCGGACACGCGACCAGCTTCCCCAGTTGCTTTCCAAACCGTTTCGCGCTAACGCCCAAAGGGGAGACCTTAATGAACACCTAACAACTGCCTAATCACCACACCAATTTGAATAGCCAAACCGGCCCAAGACAGCTTCTTTTCAGTGCTCCAATTTCTATGAAAAGTACTATAATTCGACATACGTTGTATGATCCAAACTTGAGCCTCATCTTTGATCCCTCATCCCTTTCAGCACGCGCTCAGCACCTCATGGATGATGGACGACGATAGAGGTACAAAGCGAGATATGGTGGGCTACAACATGATTGGCTGCGCTACAGACGCACCATACCTATTTAGGAAATTTAGGGTGGTGATTAGGCAGTTGCTGAGGTGCTCATTAAGGTCTTCCCGCCCAAAGGGGGAACGGCACCATGAACACCCTGTTATAGAAAGCTGGCGCAACGACTGGAAAGCCCACAACTTTGATCAATCCACTCCTCCCGTCTTGCTCCCTCCTCGCTAGGACTCTCGTGTTGCTTGCTCGCAGCTTCACGTTTCCTCTTTTGCCTCTGGTCATTCTCTGTTTTTCATACTTGATGATACCCTCGTGTTCCAGTTCCCATAGCGCACCATGGGAAAAAGTAGCGGCCTCGATGAGGCGAAGACCTCAGAGCTTCGCCAAAGGCAGTGCAAAGCGTCGTCAATGACTGACAAGCAGCACACTGATTCGGGGGAAGATCTGATCTCCGGAAACGACTTTGATAACCTCGCGACCAAGGCTCCAGCTAAGACGTATGGGCGCACTCCCGATGGCACAGGTAAGCGAACAAGCAAGACGTGAAGAAATACAAAGAATGAAGCGTTTTCCGGACATGCACAACTGCCAATCAGACTAACACCAGGTGTTTCCCAATAGTCTTTGTTGTGCCTACTACCCATGACATGGTCTCTCAACTACTAGATCCTCGGCAGCCCAAGAACCTATCTGATGCCATTGTGCTTGCTATACTAGCTTGCATGATTGCCGCTGCTTACACGTTACCATCTGGATGGAAGCGCCCGATTTTCGCGCTTACTTTCCTGTTTTGGAGAGGCTGCTACAACATTGGCATTGGAGTACTACTTCATGTCCAATCCCACCACCGACGCCTCATTACCTGGGCTAAGCGATCGAAGTTGTTCGAGGACCCAAAAGAGGGACACAACCCTCGACCTTGGCTTTATAACCTCCTCAAACGAGAACTCGAAGCCAAAATACCAGAGGATTACGAGTTTGAAAAAGCACCTCTCGAATACAACACGTGGCTGGTATTTCGACGGGTCGTGGACCTAATATTGATGTGTGATTTCGTGTCGTATTGTCTCTTTGCCGTGGTGTGTGCTCACACTCCGCAAGGAGAGAACGTTTTTGCTGGTGTATCTCGCTGGGCGGTGGGATTGGCACTTGTCGGGTTCAACCTTTGGGTTAAGCTGGACGCTCACAGAGTCGTCAAGGACTTTGCGTGGTACTGGGGTGACTTTTTCTATCTCATCGATCAAGATTTGACCTTTGATGGCGTGTTTGAGATGGCGCCCCATCCGATGTACTCGATCGGATATGCCGGTTACTACGGCATCTCCATGATGGCCGCCAGCTACGAGGTTCTGTTTATCTCCATAGTCGCTCATGCCGCTCAATTCGTCTTTCTCGTGACTGTGGAGAATCCTCACATCGAAAAGACCTACAACCCTCCTCCACCACGGAAGAGGGAGCCGTCATCCCGGACCCAATTTGATTCTGCCTTGAGCACCGTTGTGTCCTTCGAACATGGCTCCATCGACCGCCCGGCTACTATTTCGCCCAAAGCTCCGCAAGAAGCACCGGTACCCGTGCACAACATGGTTGGATTCAGTAACATGGACCTTTTCCGAGTACCAGACTCCATGGCTGTGCTTTTACCGTTGTACGTAGCCATTCTTACTCTGGCGACGCCAACAACGCCTACTTGGCAAGCCTTCTTCGTAGCCCATGCGCTGCTTTGGTGTGTCTGGTACCATCTCGGGCTCGGCATCATTCTTGACCAACAGTCCAAGACCAAGATGTGGACTCGCCACTTTCTCAAATATGGCGAGAGCGTCGGAGAAGCTTGGCGACAGTGGAAGGGCATGCAACACATCAGTATGATCATGTGCAACGCCTCCTTAGTCGCAGCGTGCTACAAGATGTACTCCCTTCCCGCAGACTGGGGATACGGCTTGGTGCTATTAAAGCATGTTCTTGGCGTGGGCCTGATTGCCTTACAAATCTGGACTGCCGTGAGTGTGTATGATTCCCTCGGTGAATTCGGCTGGTTCTGCGGTGACTTCTTCTTGGATCAAGAGGCCAAGCTCACGTACACGTCCATCTATCGATTCCTCAACAATCCAGACCGAATGTTTGGAATAGCCGGCGTCTGGGGGGCTGCTCTCATCACTTGGAGCAGAGCCATCTTCATCATGGCCATCGTGTCGCAGCTTCTCACCCTCGTCTACATTTCGTACATCGAAACACCGCACATGCAGAAGATCTACGGCAGAAGCATGCGCCGTGAGGCGGGACTCACAAAGTTCATCAAGCGATCGCTGCCGCCTCCCATCAGGAACTGGCAAGAGAGCGTAGACAAGGTCATGGACGACACCACTCAGTTCGTGGGAGACTTTATCGACACGGCGCGTCCAAAGCTAGCTTCTGGTGTCAAGACCATGGTGCGCGACACGTCTGCGCTTTTCAACATAGCACCGGCCCGCCGTGCTTTGACCAAAACCTCTTCTGATATCGCTGGCCTGTACCCGACACAGTACTCGCTCTCCGTTGAAGGAACTCAGTCTCAACAATCATCAGTCCATGACCATGCTACGGGCAAGGAAGGCTTCATCGGGCGCTTCCCGAAGCCGGTGAAGACAATGGCTTACGAATACGGGGCCCCTCTCAGAGTCCGATGGAGAGCACCTGCGAGCCACAGCAAACAGGATTGGATTGGTCTGTACATGGTGACAGATAATCGCTCCCGTGAAAATACCGAGGTGCCATCCCTCGGACGCTGGGCTCCCACCAACGAGGGCAGCTATGACGCCATGACAGCTGACAGCAGCATTATTGTCTCGGAACATGCCTGCCCCAAGAGCGATGCATCTGAGCCCGACATGGTTGAGGGCGAGGTGTTGTTCGAAGGCGACAAACTATGGTGGACACAGGGCGTATTTGAATTCCGCTACCACCACAACGGCAAGTACAATACCATGGCCATCTCGGAGCCCTTTGAGATTCGCATCGCACAGTTCGCCGAAGAGGACGTCACCCTTGACGCCAAAGGCATGTACGCCCAGGCTGTCGAATCTGCCGTCTTGCCCGTGGTACAAAATTGTCTCGACAGAGACCCCGACATTGCTCCAAGTCATGTGGAAGAACCATTCGGAAGCCACGTGGAGCGTGACGGAAAGTACGCCAAGCGGATTGTGTATGCTATTCGCGAAATGTTTGGCATTGAGTTTGCGCCGGCGGTAGTGCTCGCCGACGGGAATGTGCGGAAGCTGACTTGGAGAATCTGTAACGCGAAGGAGGTCCTGGTACGTTTCCCCCCCCTGAAGCATGCCTTTACATCTTCTATATATCTTCAATTATTGAGACAAGTAAGAGACTGACAACAAAATGCGTCAATATAGGCCCCGTATAGTATGTCGCAGTCGAGAGGGACTACAACGCCCGCGAATCGCGAATTTGTGGACAGCAAGGATGGATCGCAAGATTCGCAAGTGCAATCGGAGGGAGAAATGTAAACTGGAAAGGAGTTGTGAATGAAACCTTGGAGATGGGAATCGTTGATGAGGAACGACGCAAGTCGGTGTTTGCGAGTACAATGGGATATGTATGTACGCAAGATTGGCGAAAAGAGGCGGGTCAGTTCGGGAGCAGCAGCGTTGGCGAGGCGTTTATTCACGTCTCAATCATATGTGAGGTCGATTGTCTGGTGGGCACGACAGAGCAACTCCGATGGATTCTGCAAGTACAAAACTAGGGAAGGCATTGAGATATTCCAATTTGAAAAGCAGCGTGTTACATGCAAGCAGTTCACATGAGACGGATTACAGACTGCTTTCTTCTGACTTCTAGTGGGCATTTCACGGTCTCGCCGGGCTCAGTCAAAATGGCATCTAGATCGCCGTGCCGTTTGTCAAGTCACGGCCTGTCACTGCGGTGAACCCAGAGAACTCACCGGGCATCGCGTCAAGGTCTTCCACAGTCCCAAGGCACGACGACGACGATTGTGTTTCGCGAACGTGCGGTATTGTTCAAGGTTCCTACGTGACGGAGTATGTAGCTCTCACCACCGGACTTCAAAAAAACGCGAGGTGTCATTCACGAGTCTCGGATCTTTGAAACCATATGGACCGTATCCGCAAAGTCTTGTTGGAAGAGTTGGCGCAACGCCGTAAAATCAGCCGCCATTGCTCGCCCATCGCCTTCAATTTCTCCAAGATCAGATCCATGTGATTATTTGACTCATAAGAGCTCTGAGCGCCGTCATTGCGATGGCAGATTCAGGGGACAAGGACAGCCGACCAAGCCTAGAATAGACATCATCAGAATCCATCAACAACACTGTACACAACAGATCATCTGATCTTCAGCCAGTCATATTCATCCGGCTCCGTCGGAAAACTGACGCTAGAAGCCACGAGCAGAAAAAAGAGCTTACCGCAAGTTCAAGCAGATGTTGGCCTGTGGTGGCCAGCCTACCCGCCTTCGATGGCGGCGCTCTTTAATTTTCTTATAAGCATGGAGCAACCGCATCGGCGCATAGATTATTTCATCACGGAGAAATTCTAGGCGATGAGCAAGCAGATGGCCGCAATGATAAGAAAGAAGACGAGATCGTGTTGATTTGATGTTGAGGACGATTGTAGGTAGCTTTAAGAACGAGTTCGCGATTCCGATTGAGAGAAGACAGAGGAGGTGCAAATCTTACTCTCGAACTGGCTTTGGGTACATTGTACCTATGCATGTACGCGATGAGATTCGGCAGATGCATAACTGAGGTCACACGAACTATTTTGTATTTAATAAGGGACGCAGCACGATGTCAAGGTGACCAAACTTGGACAAAACATCATCGCTTACCAGTAAACATCAGACAATAAAATAAGCACCTTTT